>QRFJ01000071.1:357688-523470 GCA_006176705.1 Cocos nucifera | reverse complement strand
TCGATCTGATCAAAGAATCTTAATGAATTTTTTAATTTATTTTTCTACTTCATATCTAAATTCTTTGAACTTTTCAAAAGCTTCAGACTTATGTCTCATAAGATACACATACCCATACCTAGATAAATCATTGATAAAGATAATGAGGTAGACAAAATTACCTCTAGTCGGTACATCAAATGGGCCACACATATCAGTATGTACTAGGACAAGGAGATCTATGACCCTTTCTCCATGTCCTACAAAAGAAAGTTTGGTCATTTTGTCTTGAAGATAAGATTCACAAGTTGGATATGACTCGAAAGTCAATGGACTCAATAGCCCATTTTTTTTTAATTTATTAATCCTATCTTCTGCTATATGACCTAATCTTAGGTGCCATAGATATCTATCGTTTGGACTATTCCTAGGTCGTATGGCATTCATGTTTTGCTCGAATAACGAGCATACCTCCAGAAGAACTTTTCTTCTTATTCTTCAGGGCGGCCAGGTAAGTAGGGCAGTTCCGCTTTCAATGGCCATCGCTGTTGCAATAGAAATACTTTGCTTTGACATTGGCCTTCTTTTCGGCTTCAGTTCAGCTTCTTTCCTCCTTCCACCTTTTTTGCTCCTTCCACCTTTCTGCTTTTTCAGACTTCTTTTTCTTTCCAGAAGACTTTGTTTTGGAAGAAGTCCGTTCCATAGCAAGAACTGAGCCTTTAGAACCTTTCATAGAAAGCTCAGTGGTGACCAGCATATTCATTAATTCGGCTAAGAAATTTTGAAGTTTATGCATGTGGTAATTCATGATGAATTGCCCATATGCATCAGTCAAGGATTGCAGAATAATATCGTTCTGCAGATCCAAGTCTAACTTCACACCGAGCTTCTCAAGCTCTTCCAAGTCCTTGATCATCATCAGACAGTGATCTTGGACTGACTGCCCATCATGCATCTTAGCCTTAAAAAGTCAGTTTCGTGACTTGATACTTGGCTGCGCGACTCTGTTCACCAAACATCTCCTGCAGGTGAGCCAACATTTGGCGAGCAGTCCTGATATCTTCATGTTGGCGCTGGAGCTCATCAGACATCGAGCCCAACATGTAATATCTGGCCTTATTATCTTCGTCTATCCATTTTTTCAGAGACGCTCTCTATTCAGTAGATGGACGGATGGTAAGGTGGGAGGGTCCTGGTCCAATACATGGGTTAACTTCTCGAGAACCCAAAACGATTTTGTAGTTTCTGAGCCAATCTTTATAATTGGGTCTGGTCAGTCTATGTGTGTCCAGGATACGTGCCAATGGGTTGGACGCAGACATTTTCTTGTAGAGAGTCAAAGATTCTGTTAGATACTGTAATTATGACTTGACCAATTTATTTAGAGATTTTATTTTTAAACAAATTAGCTCCCACTATTTTCTCGGATCCCTACACTCCCTCTGTAGAGATGCAAAAATCTCCACGATTAATGATTTCTAGTGGGTGGTGCGGTCTCACCAACTGACTCATCACCTCACCTAACAGTTATTGGTGATGGGTTAGCCAATGAGTGAACAACTCTTGTTCAATGATTCTCTAATCATGGTGCACCCAAACTTGATCTCTAATTCATGAATCTCACCGTATCCAAAATATTGATCCACTCCTTAGTTAAGTCAGATCCCACCATTTGCACAGACTGGATTCCTAATTGAGTCTCTCACCGTATCCAAAATATTGAGCCCAACTCATCCTCCAGCCCATAGCATCCAATGCCTAATAGACATGGTTGCATCTTCTCGGTGCAACTGAGCCACTGTATCCAGTCGAGAACAATCAACCCCGAGAAAGGGCCCGCACATCTACAATGGTGGAAGACCTCAGACTTAATCTTTTCTTAGGAAGAATTGATTCAGGTCTCATTAAACTAGACTTGTCATAGTCATAACAATTATGACTAACCTAGTGGCATGGGTTAGCTCGGATTATTGACCACCTCAGATCAGAACTGTGTCAATAGATATGGCCAGGTAAGTGAGACCGGTGGAAGGAATATGCCATTAACTCGTACAAGAACGCATTCAGGTCGAGTAGCTTCCAATTAAAAACCAGTCGGTCGTATGTGCCAAACTTACCTTAGACACCAAATTGTTGAGTCAGAATTAATTGAGTTAGCCTACAATCCAGACTCTAACCTCTGAGCCTAATTAGGTCTTGCTTGATCGTGACTCAATCTTGACCCAGACTTAATCCTATTAGGCTGGTCAATTTAAGCATTGTTGATCCCATCTAACCAACTCTTGATTCGGTTTGATCAACCGCTTAGACCTAATTGAGCTACCCAAGCTCGAACCCAGTATTATGAATATATCTTAGATATGAAATTCTTAATTTTAGATCTAATTAATATTTCATAATCTTAATTTTTAATTAAGTAGGGTTCATGAACAAAATATGTACAATAAATCCTAGGATTTCAGGATCTAGGGTTTTGTAGAAAGTAAGTTTTGAGTTTCTGATTAAGGATGAACATGCAGCACCCCTACACGTCATAAGAACGCCCCATCGGATGGAAGGAGAGGGTCTTTAAACCTTTCTTCATTCTTATGATCGGACGGCCAAGAGGAATGCCTTAATTAGGAACATGCAATACTATAAAACAGTTTTAGATCTATATCATATATCTCATATACAAATTAGATCTAATCATGGCATATTTTGCATACATCTCATGTATCGAATCATGTATGTTTTCAGATCTAAATTATCTCATAATAATCTAAAAAATTAGATTTAAATTGATCTAATTAAAATAAATTCTAATCTAGATAATTATGTAGAACTATTCTACAACTAGTCTAGACATGCATCAATCATATCTCATATGATATTTAAAATTAAATAATTTTTATTTATTATTTTTTAGATATTATTATAACCATTATAATATTAAAAAATAGTAAATAAATAGATCTAAAATATGATTTAATCAAATTAAATTAAAAATATACAAGACTATTCTATAGAACTATTCTATTTTAGAACTAGTCATGCATATTTTCTAATCTTAGATCCAAATCATTTAATTTTAATTTTTTCTGATTTCAGATCTGATCACATCTCATGTGACATCTAAAATTACTTATTTTTTAATTAAAATAAATTTAAAAGTAGATCTAAATACTTTTAGAATCTTGGCTCTGATATCAGTTGAAGAAAAATTTTGATTTTTCTGGACCAGGTTCGTTCAGATCTGATCAGATCAAGAGATATATTTCAAAATTTTTTTTCTTTGATCTAGATCAGATCTAAAATATTTCAGATCTAATTTTTATTATTTTAATAATTAAAATAAAATTAGATAAATTAAATTAAATTTAATTTACTTTGAAGTGGGTAATCCTATTACCTGATGATGATCCTATGAGCAGCGGAAGGTTCTGGATCTAGCCACGCAAGTGCCTGACCTTTATCGATATTCATAAGGGCTGGATCTAGAGATCCTCTTCTTCTCTATCACATCTCCAAAAATTAGATCTGCATCTGATCTAGAGGATCTTCAAAACTCCTTTTGAAGATCAGCAGTTGTCCTTTGCAGCAGCACAGCCTTCTAGCTTTCAATCGCCTTTCTCTCATCTGGATTGCACCAACCAAGGTTCAAAACACTTTTGGACATGGAGAGGAGAGGGAGAAGGTGGGTTTGGCATGGAGGAAGAGGAGAGAGGCAGCCTTGGGGCGTGGGATTTCAATTCTCCAATTTTTAATTTGAGTTGGGCGTAGGGTTTTATTTATAGACTATCTATGATCCAACTCCTCTTCTTCCCAACCAATCACAACTCTTTATGAAATCAGATCTAAATCTGATTGGTGGGAATAGAGTCCCCTGGATTCCTCCTTAGAGGGTGCCTAAGACCAGTCAAAGTTGGTTCTTAGGAGAACTCTAATCAAAATCCAAAAAGGAGATGGAGTCCCTGTCCAACAAGGACTCCTAGGTGCCTCCAACTTGGGCACACGCCAAGGGTGGCATGTGCCCTCCTCCTTGCCAGATTCTGATAGGAAGACAGGCCCCCACCAACTCTCTAATAGGTGCATGATAAATGCACAGAAGTCAAAGTGTCAATGGTCAATGTTTGACCAGTCAAAGGTCAACTTTTGACCAAAGTCAAAGGATGAGAAATGGCAGGTGACCAAAAATGGCAGGTATTATCTTATAAAATAAGACAACCTTTTCTGACTTGGACAAACTTCCAGTCAGACAAAGTGAAGGCCTCTAAATTGAGCACAAACTCCTTTGGCTCAGTCAGGACAACTATTTATGATAGTAAAAGAAGAATATTTAGGTTCAATCGAGTGCTAGCACGATTTTTTTTGAACCTAATTGAATCTCATTCAGATCAATTGAACTTGGATCAGTTCAATTGATGATCACCAGATTCAAACCCTTATTTGTGTGATCCCAGTTAGGTTCAGTTCTGTATGGTAATGGGATATGTCATGATCTCTATCATCGACATCATCGAAACTCCTTTCGATGGATCAGAACTCTTCTGATTCGAACAGCTAGAATGATCGATCATCTAAATCATTCTAATTGCTCCCAAAATCCACCAGTGACACCTAGCAGTATATGGTGGCAACCCATCAGAGCTGAATGCGAATCCTCTTGGTGCAGCTACCTGTGTGATTAAGTTCTTCTATCTTGAGCCCCGATCAGATTAGGGTTAAGGTGAACTCGTCAAACCCTAGTCTCTGTCATATGATGTAATCATTCGATTCAAGTCCGATGTGAAAATCTAAATAGAAACTCTTTCTATTATTTCACTCTGCCATGGCCATGGGCTTCTGGACTTGATTCTCATGATCATCATAGGGCTGCTCCTCTACCACCGAGGTAGATAGATTCCATCTTGATGCATCCAGTTCCTACAATGAACATGCTATAGCCAACATACACCTCAGGGTTCCATATGGCTAGGAGATCCGAGTAATGGTGTAGTCAAACTATAACACCCTCAAGGTGAACTGCCGATGCATCTCAGGTCAAAGAACCAGACACACTACTGCAGCATCGAGTCAGTCATTGACGAGAAGGTAGACTTCCTAATGACTACTCGAGGTGGTCACGCTCAGTGCCCTCGTTCTCTAACGAGTATCCTATACTCTCGCTCCGGTGTCTCCACACCGTAGACTCAAGATTCATCTACTAAAAAGAAGCGATTGTACACCAATCTTCCAGATCAATCACCATCCTCGTGATGATCCTATGGTCGAAAGCATTTTATGAGTTAATAATGATTATTCATGTCTTAAATTTTCAACTCTTGAAAATATGAATTATCATTATCATTAACTCAAAGGATGTATCACAGACACTAAATACACATATGTGATAGAAAATAACCCATTTTATTGATATTAGTCAAAATTATAATTTTGCCCCTAGAAGTATATTACAAGTGTCAGCCAATTCTGACTTCTAAGGTACATATATCTAATACTTTGATGGATCTAAAAATCTATAACGATGATCTCGATGATGTTTGTAGCATATTATCAAACTTTTACTTTAATTGAATATCGTTATCATGGTCAATTTAGTATAAAATGATGTTGATCGTTAAATTAGAAACAAGCAATCAAAGGGTTAAACGATATTCGATTATGAGATAATTTTTTAGTTAAATAATTTTTATTATAATTTTAAATATTTTATATATGATGATAGTAAAATTTAAATTATTTTTGTATAAACTATTTATGTTAAGTAGATATTGCAAAAGCACGAACATAACAATCAATGAAGTTTTAGAATGATTATCAGAAGACGTATAATTTTAGATCGTTCTTCATCTCACGAGTTGAATTTTATAATCACCACCATAAAAAATAATTAAATTAGTAGTTAAGATCATTTATACAAAAAATTATCTCATAATCAAACATCGTTTGGTCCTTTGATCACTCGTTTATCATTTAATGGTCGAAACTAACATATACTAAATTGACCAAAATAACGATATCCGATTGAAGTGAAACTTTGATAGTATACTACAAACATCACCGAGATCATCGTTACAGATTTTTGGATTTATTGAAGATCTCCATCGATCAGATCATCGCATCGACGAAGCTAAAGCCATCGGATCGAGATGATCTTTTGCGATGACACTCTAATAATAATTATTTAAATAATGAATGATGAAGATGAATATTAAATTTTAAAATTATATAATATTTAAAATATATATATATATATGGCAGCGGTTATAATTAACCGCTGCCATAAATCAGATTATAGCAGTGGTTTCTACTAACCGCTGCTATAGGTCCGACTTATGGCAGTGGTTACAACGAATCTCTACTATAGATGGACCTATGATATTGATTTTTTGTAACTGCTGCTATAGGTCCGACCTATGATAGTGATTTTCTATAATCGCTGCTATTGATGCAGAAACTGATCGTTGCCGGAGTCCGCTGGAGTGGAGGCCGATGAGATCGCCGATGGGGATCTGCAAAATAAGGTCCCATCCGGAGCCGATGGGGGGGTGGCTCCGATAGGACCCTCCGACGATCAAGTTAGCTCTGGCCAACAGGATTGGAGTACTCGGAATGAATTTCGGAGCTTGGAGGAGAAGAGGAGAACTTAGAGATCTGAAAAATTAGAGTTAGCATATCTGGAGGATCCTTTATAGACGGAGCTTAGTCGATGGTGACGACCATACTGCCGTATGGAGTTCGGCATGGAGAGGAAGACGTTGTCAGGTGGATGGTGACAGCCATACTGGCAGGTCGTGGGCCGCATGGAGTTTGGTACGGAGAGAAAGGCGCCATCAGACAGATGGTGACAGCCATACTGGCAGGTCATGGGCCGCATGGAGCTGGTTACGGAGAGAGTGGTATCGTCAGTAGTGGTGGCCATATCGTTCGATCTTGCTGTTCGTCTAGAGGAGTTCGGACTTGTAGGAGAGTTCGACTGAAGGAAAAGCTCGGGAGGAGTTTGGCTGTAGAGAAGTTCGGAGGAGCTCGGTTGGTTGAAGGGATAGTCGCTTGGGGAGTTCGATCGAGGGATGATTGCTGAGGAGTTCGAGTGCTGGAGGATTCCGTTAAAGTCCGACCACTCAAAGTCCAAGGAGCTCGACCGCTAAGCAGTTTGGCCGACTGAATGGGTTCGAAGGAGCTCGAACGCTGGGAGTTCGAGGAGCTCGGCCGCTAAGCAGTTCGATCGACTGGAGGAGTTCGGTCCTGATGAAGGGAGTTCGAAGAAGCTCGGCAGCTAAGTAGCTCGATCGGCTGAACGGATTTTAAGAAGTTCGACCGTTGGGGGTTTGGCTGAAGTCTGTCTGCTGAAGCTCTTCTGCGGCTACTGGTTGCATTAGGCTGAGCATCGAGCTAGACTTCGATGGGAGCGGGATTTATCTCCAACACTAGCCCCCCCACTCCCAAGTTCGAAAATCGAAGAAAGAGAGTGCAGAAAAGACGACTGTCGAAGTTTTTCTCTGAGCTCCGTGCCGATCTAGGTTGAAGCTCAGGGGAGATCTCATCTCCAGCTAAAGTCAATATCGAAGTTGAAGTTCGGAGAAGATTCCATCTCCAGTCGAGGTTGAGGGGGGCTTCGTCTGCTGCGATCGAAGCTGGAGGTTGCACTCCTCGGGGGCGACATTGTCTCCTATAGTCGAGGTTGATGCGGATGCTTGGGAGAGATCTGATCTGAAGGCGAGGTTGTCTCTGATCTTGTCTCTGGTCGAGATTGGAGTTGAAGCTCTCCAGCCGAGGTTGACACGATTGCTTTCTCTAGCCGAGGTTGTACCGAGCACTCAGGGGAGGTCTTATCTTCTGCGGTCGAGCTTTCCTCAAGGGAGAACTTATCTCTGACCGAGGTTGTCCATGGTCGCTCGGGAGAGATCTTATCTCTAGTCGAGATTGTTGCTCGCGTTAGGATGAGGTTCTCCTCCTGTTCCTAACCTTGACTTTGCTCGTATTAGGACGAGGTTCTCCTCCTGTTCCTAATCGAGGTTGTCAACGGTCGCTCGAGAGAGATCTTATCTCTAGTCGAGGTTGTCTCTCACGTTAGGACGAGATTCTCCTGCTGTTCCTAACCGAGGTTGTCAACGGTCGCTCAGAAGAGATCTTATCTCTAGCCAAAGTTGATTCTCGGAAGAGATCTTATCTCTGACCGAACTTCTCGGGAGAGATCTTATCTCTATAGCCGAGGTGGTCACTCAGGAGAGATCTTATCTCTAGCCGAGGTTGTCGCTCGCATTAGGATGAGGTTCTCCTTCTGTTCCTAACCGAGGTTGTCAACGGTCGCTCGGGAGAGATCTTATTTCTAGCTGAGGTGGTTGCTTGGAAGAGATCTTATCTCTAGCTGAGGTTGATTCTCGAGAGAGATCTTATCTCTGATCGAGCTTCTTGGAAAAGATCTTATCTCTAGTCGAGGTGGTCGCTTGGAAGAGATCTTATCTCTAGTCGAGGTTGGCTCGGTTGCTCGGAAGAGATCTTATCTCCAGCCGAGGTTGATGCTCACGTTAGGACGAGGTTCTCCTCCTATTCCTAACGGACTATGAGGGCACATAAGGACCATTATCAGAGCCTCTCCCTCCATCTCGTCCTTTGTGAACGAGGCCTTCGGGTTGACTCGGTCGCTCGGAAGAGATCTTATCTCTAGCCAATGGTTGTCCACGATCGCTCGGAAGAGATCTTATCTCTAGCCGAGGTTGACTCGATCGCTCAGAAGAGATCTTATCTCTAGTCAAGGTTGATGCTCATGTTAGGACGAGGTTCTCCTTCCTGTTCCTAACGGGCTGTGGGGGCACATAAGGGCCACTATCAGGGCCTCTCCCCCCATCTCGTCCTTTATGAACGAGGCCTTCGGTTGACTCGGTCGCTCGAGAGAGATCTTATCTCTAGCCGAGGTTGACTCGGTCGCTCGGAAGAGATCTTATCTCTAGTCGAGGTTGATGCTCGCATTAGGACGAGGTTCTCCTCCTATTCCTAACGGGCTATGGGGGCACATAAGGGCCACTGTCAGAGGCCTCTCCCCCCATCTCGTCCTTTATGAACGAGGCCTTCGAGTTGACTCGGTCGCTCGAGAGAGATCTTATCTCTAGCCGAGGTGGTCACTGGTCGAGGTTGATGGTCTTTGACCTACTCGTGTTAGGACGAGGTCTTCCTCCTGTTCCTAATCGAGGTTGTCAATGGTCGCTCGAGAGAGATCTTATCTCTAGTCGAGGTTGACTCGATCGCTCGAAAGAGATCTTATCTCTAGCCGAGGTTGACTCGGTCACTCAGGAGAGATCTTATCTCTAGCCGAGGTTGATGCTCGCGTTAGGACGAGGTTCTCCTCCTATTCCTAATGGGCTATGGGGGCACATAAGGACCACTGTCAGAGCCTCTTCCCCCATCTCGTTCTTTGTGAACGAGGCCTTCGGGTTGACTCGATCGCTCGGGAGAGATCTTATCTCTAGCCGAGGTGGTCGCTGGCCGAGGTTGATGGTCTTTGATCTGCTCGTGTTTAGGACAAGGTCTTCCTCCTGTTCCTAATCGAGGTTGTCAACGGTCGCTCGGGAGAGATTTTATCTCTAATCGAGGTTGACTCGATCGCTTGAGAGAGATCTTATCTCTAGCCAAGGTTGTCCACGGTTGTTCGAAAGAGATCTTATCTCTAGCCGAGGTTGACTCGGTCGCTCGAGAGAGATCTTATCTCTAGCTGAGGTTATCCACGGTCGCTCGGAAGATATCTTATCTCTAGCCGAGATTGACTCGGTCGCTCGGAAGAGATCTTATCTCTAGTCGAGGTTGATGCTCGCATTAGGACGAGGTTCTCCTCCTGTTCCTAACGGACTATGGGGCCACATAAGAGCCACTATCAGGGCCTCTCCCCCCATCTCGTTCTTTGTGAACGAGGCCTTCGTTCGGGAGAGATCTCATCTCTAGCCGAGGTTGTTGCTCGCGTTAGGACGAGATTCTCCTTTTGTTCCTAACATGGCAATTATTGACTGCTTCTTTTCTGTCATCGCATAGTTTTTGCATCCAAAAATAATATTATCGAAAGGAAAGAATTTTATTGAAAGAAAGTTACTAGCAGTGCATCCCCAAATTCTGTATTTCAAGATCATGGTAGCGTTGTTCCTCCGCATTTCTTCGGCTATAAGTTCTGGGGTGGACGACCTCCTCATGCTGGCCTCCTCAATTTGGTGCAAGCTCTTATCGTTGGGAGACGATGAATCGCTGATGCACCAAGCTTCTCCCAGGGGCAATGTGGATGATGTCGTAAGGTGGCCGACCTTCTTGCGGTCTTCTGGCTGTGGCAGTGCCGAGCTCCTTGCCGTCTCTGACTATGGCAGTGCCCTTGGCCGATCTTTTCCTACTTCAGACTGGTGCCGGAGGAATTTATCCAGCCGCCCCTTTCTGACGAGCTCCTTAATTTCGTCTCGGAGCTGGATATATTCCTCGATGTCGTGGCCGTGGTCGCGGTGGTAGAGGCAGTACTTATTTCGATCGCACTTGTTTGGGGGAGACTGTAACCCTTTTGGTCTTGGCAGCTGGTTCTTCACTTCAGTGAGAATCTAAGTTCGAGGAGCGTTGAGGGGGGCGTAGTCGTAGAACCTTCCGGGAGGAGGGCTTCTTCGCGCCCCTCTATCGGGGCTTCCTCGGTGGCGAGTTCGAGGAGTTCGGGGCCGCCTGCTTTCGAAAGGGGTTTGCGAGTGCAGCCAAACTTCACTTGGCTCTCCATCATCCGCCAGCCGCTCTCTCAGGGCTTCCTCGTCTTTCAACTTGAAGGCTTTTTCCGCACGGGCATATCTCTCGGCCCGAGCCAGTAGATCGACGAAGTCCCTAGGATACTTTTTTTCAAGGAGAACAGCAAGTCATTTTTCTGAAGGCCGCCCTTGAGCGCGGCCATTGCAACAGACTGGTCCAAGCTCCGGACCTCTAACGCCGCGGCATTAAACCAGATGACGTAAGCCTGGATGGATTCCTTCCGCTTTTGCTTGACATTCATCAGGGAGTCCGAACCTCGGTGCGGACGTCGGCTGCTGATGAAGTGAGCCGTGTACTGACTGCTCATCTGATCAAAAGAGAAGATCGTACTCGGCCTTAATGCCGAGTACCGGTTTCTAGCTACTTCTTTTAAGGTAGATGGAAAAGCTCGGCATAGTATGGCGTCTGAGGCACCGTGGAGCAGCATCATAGCACGAAAGGCTCCAGATGATCAACCGAATTCGAAGTTCCATCGTAGCTTTCTAGTTGAGGGAGCTCGAAGGTCGGTGGAATAGGTTCTTGCATAATTTGGAGAGAGAAGGAAGATTCGGCATGGACGTCGGCATGATGAGTCGAGGCGATGCGGTCGAGCTCTTCAATACGTCGGTCCATCTCCCACAGTCTGCAATCGAGGGCGTTGTCTTGGCTGTAGATCTTAGGAGACTTCTGACTACGAATGGAGAAGGTCTCCCCTAGAAGAGAATAATGATTCGAACACGGATCCTCGGTCCTCTATTTTTCCTTCTCTGAGGCGATAGGTATGCTGGCCCTGGTACTCTTTCTTGGAGTCGATTTTCGATGTTCCAGTGGTGGGTTTCCTAGTGGAGTCGCCATCGGGGGCTGCTGTGTAGCCTACAATGCCTCCGTGAGGCCACGACCTATCGAACAAGTAGGTCGAACTGCTCCACATCCACTGTAGGTACAGGTGAAATCTGAGCTGCCGGGACTGAAGCAGGAACAGACAGATCTGGATGGGATCGGGCCACGGAGGCCGCCAAGCGCCGTGTCGAAGCTCTCCTGAGAGGCATTTTCTCTTCGGAAGAGAAGAGAAAGATCTCCGAAGAGGATAGAGAAAAGTCGCCGAGCACTCCTTTAAGAACAAGGGAACCTCAAAGGTTCAGGCCCTTCCTCTAGTGCCAATCTGTTGACGCAGAAACTGATCGTCGTCGGAGTCTGCTGGAGTGGAGGCCGATGAGGTCGCCGACGGAGATCTGCAAAATAAAGTCCCATCCAGAGCCGATGGGGGTGGCTCCGGCAGGACCCTCCGACGATCAAGTTAGCTCTGGTCAATAGGAATGGAGTGCTCGAAATGAGTTCTGGAGCTTGGAGGAGAAAAGGAGAGCTTAGAGATCTGAAAAATTAGAGTTAGCATATCTGGAGGATCCTTTATAGGCGGAGCTTGTCGATGGTGACGGTCATACCGTCGCATGGAGTTCGGCATGGAGAGGAAGGCATTGTTAGGTGGATGGTGATAGCCATACTGATAAATCGTGGGCCGCATGAAGTTCGGTATGGAGAGGAAGGCGCCATCACGTGGATGGTGACAGCCATACTGACAGGTCGTGGGCCGCATGGGGCTGATTACGGAGAGAGTGGTGTCGCCAGTAGTGGCGGCCATATCGTCCGATCTCACTGTTCATCTAGAGAAGTTCGGACATGTAGGTGAGTTCGGCTGAAGGAAAAGCTCGAAAGGAGTTTGGCTGTAGAGAAGTTCGAAGGAGCTCGGCTGGCTGAAGGGACGGTCGCTTGGGGAGTTCGACTGAGGGACGATCGCTGAGGAGTTCGGGTGTTGGGGAATTTCGTTAAAGCTCGACCGCTTGGAGTCCAAGGAGCTCGACCGCTAAGCAGTTCGGCCGACTGAATGGATTCGAAGAAGCTCGGACGCTGGGAGTTTGAGGAGCTCGGCCGCTAAGCAGTTCGACCGGCTGGAGGGGTTCGGTCCTAACGAAGGGAGTCCGAAGAAGCTCGACAGCTAAGTAGCTCGATCGGCTGAACGGGTTAGAAGAAGCTCGACCATTGGGGGTTCGGCTGAAGCCCGTCTACTGAAGCTCTTCTACGGCTACTGGTTGCATTAGGCTGAGCATCGAGCTAGACTTCGACGGGAGCGGGATTTATCCCCAACAGTTGCTATATGTCAGACCTATGGTAGCGGTTATAAAAATCACTGCTATAGATCCAACCTATAGCAGCGATTAACAAAAACCACTGTCGTAGGAGCTATGGCAGTGATTTCGAAAATCGCTGCCATAGTATGCACTGCCATAGGCCATTTTTGTAGTAGTGGTCTCAGGCTCGTGTTTGCAATGTTGTCCAAACCTTCCATCAGTTCGACTACTTTACATATCGAGATCGAAGTGTGTGTTGGAAATTGTATCTTAAAACCATTCATGTAGGTTGTAGATGGTTGAGCTAAATATAATTATACTTAAATTATTAATAAATAAAATTATTATTTTGATCTTTTCATCATTTTATGCATTTTTTTGTAATGAACTCTTCTATGATGAAGTTCTTAGGACTATTTAAACTCGACAAAGGAGGTTTTGTCGTTTAGTTCTTAAATTAGTTCGCGACCAAATGATACGCTGTTACTCAGGACAACAACGTATCGAGTGTAGGTCGTTGTGTGCCATAAATATTGGTTGTCCTCTTAACTAAAAAGTATGGAGATACTGTTATGGCATGCAGGTGAAATATAGGGATATATTTTACTAAACGTGATCCAATTGAGGAGCTCTCTACTATCAAGAGTTGCTCATAAAGGATATGGGTATAAGTGTCCCTTAGACCTGAGACCACCATGATGACTTGCAAGTAATTCACTGTACTTAGGTACCGGACTATCTGAATTTCTAATTCAGTGATGAAAGGCTACTGGGTGCAGTCAAGTACTTATGAAGTTGGTGTATGTATCAAGATGGAATTGACCCCTCCAAGTGTTGAAGCAAGTGTATCACTGTATTTCAATTTAGCAAACCCTTGGCTGGGGTGGTCCATGTGATGGATACTGAGTTTTGAAATACACTATGGATGAATTTTAGGGTTGACAGTAAATCCTAGATCATCTTTTAAACATCAAGGTCAAGGAGATGAATTATATGGTAACCATATACCACAGGTTCGTCGACGTTGTATTATAATTATTCGACCTATCCGGACGTCGGATACTATTGTTAGATGGTTATATCGATTGGTATAGAAAATTAATTTCTGTGCTATCGGCTTAGGATTTGAACATATGGGATCACACATAATAGAAGTTTCTATATGATTTGATGGTCGATATTGAGTCTCGATGATCTAAGACTGTGATCAAGAGTCCCACTGAATTGAGACTCTATGACCAAGAGTCCCATCGAACTGGGATTCTAAGTCTTTCATGTTCGAGACTCTCTGATCGAGAGTCCTAATGACCTGAGGCTCTATGGTTAAAGGTTCCACTAGATTGGAACATTGTGATCAAGAGTCCTAGTAAACTGAGACTCTGAGTCCTACTTATTTCGAACTCTCTAATCAAGAGTCCCACTGGTCTGGGACTCTATGATTGTGAGTTCGATTCGTTTGTGATATTGGATTCAAGAATCTCACTAGTTTGGAACTCTTTAAAAGTTTCATGTTGATGAAACTCTATTGCCCAGACATCCATTCGATTGGAACTCTATGTTTATTGAAAGATTAATTAATAATTTCATTGCTAATTAGCTCAATTTGATTGAGCGATGAGGATTCGATTAAGTTTGATTGAATTTGATTCGATTGAGTTTGACCCGATCTGATCATGAGATGACCTAATCGCTATGAAAGATTTGACTCTGATTTGATCAGAGACTGCACCTAATTAATTTTTAATTTGATTAAAAATTTATTGATTTAGATTAAGTCTAATTTGGTTGGTTTAACCTAATCTAATTAGATCCAAATAAACTGGTTTGGATAAAACCAATTAGGACCAAATCAAATAAAGTTTGAATTTTCTCAAACGCCACCCTATCTGGACCCACATCCTTCTTCACATGAATTATGAATTCATGTGAATGTTTTCCATGCACAAAAGGATATTTGCACCTCTCTTCTTTCTCATGTTAACCTGGTCCAAGTGTTGGATCAGATCAAATTTTGTGGAATTTTGAATTCAAAGAGTTTGGTTTGGTTGAAACCTCCCTCTCCCTCTCATCCTTATCTCCACACCCCTAAACTTTTTATTGCACTTTTTTTTAACAATTTTTGATAGAGGGCAAGCAGAAGGAGAGTCCTTCTGCTTGTCACCCTCTTGGATGAGGCATTGGAAAAGGATAAGAGCCCATTTGAATTCAAATACTAGAAGTTGGTTGAAACTAGTTCAATCAATCTTAATCTATCCACTCTATATAAAATTTCTATTTATTTTTCATGCAATAAATTATGAAAATTTTTGTGCATGAAGACCGAGAGGTTACCTTTCTGTGACAAAAATTTGAAAGTAATTGGACATTGGTTTTGGGTGAAAAAAATTTTGAAGTGAAGGTAAGCAGAACCCTACAATACTTTATTTTTCCTTCATGCCTATATTCTCTTCTGATTTTTGTATCTAAGCATATTCAATTTTTAGATATGATCTCAATAGGCTTTATAGATTTGAAAGTCATCTTTCTATAAAAATTTATTTCATAGAAGAACTCCACATAGAGAGGGCATGAGAGGGTTTTTAGTGCATCAGGGTTTTTAGGCCGAGTGAAACCCTAGGGTTGGGACTCTGGGTTTAGATGGAGAGATCGAGTGCTGTAAGTACTCGATCATCACCAAACTTTAGACACTAACTCATCATCCTCCATACTCAGTGTTTTAATTTTTTAAAGTATCTAAAATATCAGAAAGAAAATGATCGATTAGATTGATCATGATCAGCCATCAAAGGCTCCGACGAGGAGCTAACATTCTAGTGGAGCTGATCGGAATCAAGAGCTCTGTGTGGACCAACCGTAGAGGCCGAATGAGTATGCAACTATAGTATGACATCACAGCTTCTTTCGATGAATTCAAATCATGGAGATCAGCTATCCGCGCATAGATATCGAATTTTGAACTCGTATCGATCAATAGATTTGATTTGCTAATCAATCATATTTAAATTTTAAATTACATATTAGCATATCTAGATTCTGAGTAGAGTTTAAATTGATTAGATCAATGCATACAGTAGATTAATATTTGATTAATTTTAGTTTTTGCTATTTTAATTTCAAAAATATTTTAAAAATGCATGCTAAAAATCCTGCTCGATTTTCTTCAGTGTGTAGGGCACATCTCGACCTCATGTTTGCAGCCCGAATCTTTCCTCGATTTGAGCACTTCGTATGCTAAGACAGAAATACGTAAGACGCATCTCGATCCTATATTTATAATGCTATCTGAATCTTTTCTCGATTTGAGTGCTCTACATGTTGAGACCAAAGCATGAAGGGCACGTCTTGGCTTCATATTTGCAGCCTAAATCTTCCCTCGATCTGAGTACTTTGCATGCCTAGACTGGAACGCGCAGGGCATGTCTCGACCCAATATTTACAATGTTGCCCAAATCTTTCCTCGATTCGAGCACTTTGCATGTCGAGATCGAAGCGCATAGGGCACATCTTGGTCTCATGTTTGCAACTCGAACCTTCCCTTAATTCGAGCACTTTGCATGTCGAGATTAGAACGTGCAGGGCACATCTCGACATAATGTTTGCAATGCTGTCCAAACATTTTCTCGATTTGAGTGCTCTATATGCTGAGACACAAATCCTACATAAATTAATGATTAATTAAATAATTGATAATATCTAATTATATTTAATTAATATAATTTAAATAAGAAATATTTTTTAGTGACAGTATTAGCTATCGCTAATACTCATAATAGAAGAAGGCTACCATATAAGACAGGCATGGGCTGACATGCAGAAATTAAGGTACGAGGAAGCATAGGCGAGCAGGGACTAAGACTCAGAAATGTGGCCACGGACGGAAGCTCGGAGAGGCAGAAGGTGGTCGGAGGGGAGCCACCGGCCAGGGGAGAGAGGGGTGGCGGGGGATCGAAGGGCAAGGGAGAGGGGGTGGTAGGCCAGGGTTTCGAGGAGGTGGGAGCAGGCTGGGGCTCGGGGAGACGAGCCGAAGGAGAGAAAGGGTGGGGGGAGCCAAAAGGTTAAGGGCTCGAGGAGGCAGGAGGCGGTCGGCGTTCGAAAAGAAAGGTAGAAGGCGGCCAAGGGAAGAGAGGGGGTGGTGGGAGAAACCAAATGGCTGGAGGTTCGGGGAGGCAGAAGGCGGCCGGGGGTTCAGAGAGAGAGGCAAGAGGCGGTTGACAGGAGAGAGGAGATGGTGGGGGAACTGAACAGCGGGGGTGAGGAGGGTGGAGGGAAATCGAATAGTAGGGGAGAGGAGGGTGGTGGGCCATGGTTTCGGAAAGGCAGGAAGAGGTCGAAGGCTCGAAGAGGCAGGTTGGATGCAATCGAAGGGAGACGACCAAAGAAAAGCCACCGAATGAGAGAGAGAGAGTGGTAAAAATCAAAGGGCTAAGGATTTGAGGAGGCAGGAGGCGTCGGAGGGAGGTGGTGGGGACTAGAGAGGGGTTGGTGGAAAAATCGAACGGTGGGGGAGAGAGGGGGTGCATGGCAGGGAAATCGAACGATGGAGGAGAGAAGGATGGCAGGAGGATCGAAGGGTGAAGAAGAGGGGGGTGGCGGGCCGGGATTTTAAGAAGGCGGGAGGAGACCAAAAGCTTACGGTTGGGGGGTCTGAAAGACGGAAGGCAGTTGAGGGCTCGAGAAGGTGGGCTAGGTGTAGTCGAGGGAAGGTCATCGATCGGGGGAGAGAGAAAGTGGTGGGGGAACCGAAGGGTGGGGGAGAGGGCAGTGATGGTGGGGTATAAAAATGTTGGAGGGCAGGGGATAAAAAAATCAGGATGCGGTGAGCAATGGGATGGGACAAAATGATGGGACGATGAGCGGTGGCATGGAAAAAAAATGAGGGCACGCGGTGAGATGACGGAAAATGAGGATGAAAAGATTATTAGCGACGACAACTTTCGTTGCTAATAATCATCTACCATCGCTAATATAAAAAATATTATTAATGATGATAATTATCATTGATAATAATATTTTTATCATTAATAATTATATTTTTAAAATAATATTTTTAAATTATTAGCGACGTATTTTTATCATCGTTAATATAAATTTTTTAATATTATTTTTTTTTCTTAAGTTATTTTTTGGATGGTTAAAAATTAATATTTGATTTCATTAAATTTTTGGACTTAATTAATCTATGGATGAAATTTTAATTGATTTAAATTAAATTTAATTTAATTAAGCTTTACTTGATTAAAGATTAATTAGATTTTAATATTTTAAGTAAAACTTGGATTTAAAGTTTAATTGAATTAGATTTGACATGATTTCAAATTGGATTTGAATTAGGTTCAAATCAAATCCAAATTGAAAACTATTTATTTATAATTGATTTAAATTATATTAAATTTAATTAGACTTGACTTAATTTGAATGTAATTATATTTTACAATTTAATTTGGACTTCGATTCAAAGTCTAATTGAATTAGGTTAGACATGATTTCGAATTAAATTCGAATTAAGTTTCAATTGCATTTGAATCGAACCTAAATTAAAAATTATTTTTTTTAATTAATTATAATCATATTAAATTTAATTAGACTTGACTTAATATAAAAGTAATTGAGTTTTACTATACATATAGAACTTAGATTTTAAAGTCTAACTGAATTAGGATTGACAGATTTTCTAATTAGATTCGAATTAAATTTAAGTTAAAAAATATTTTCTCTTAATTAATTTAAATTAATTTTAATTTATTTAATCTTGACTTTATTTAAGATCAATTGGGTTTTATAATTCATGTAGGATTTGGATTCGAAGTCTAATTGAATTAGGGTTGACATGATTTTGAATTGGATTCGAATCAAATCCAAATTAAAAATTATTATTTTTTAATTAATTTAAATTAATTTTAATTTAATTAATCTTAACTTAATTTGAGATTAATTAGGTTTTATAATCTATGTAGGATTTGGATTCGAAATCTAATTGAATTAGATTTGATAAAATTTTGAATTGAAATCGAATTGGATTGGATTCGAATCGAATCCAAATTATAAATTATTATTTTTTAATTATTTAAATTAGCTTAAATTTAATTAATTTTTATATTATTTAAAGGTAATTAAGTTTTACTATCCAAGTAGGACTTGATTTAAAAGTCTAATTGAATTAGGATTGATAGAATTTTAAATTTGATTCAAATTGAACTCAAATTAAAAATCAATTTCTCCTAATTGATTTAAATTAAATTAAATTTAATTAATTTTATTTAATTTAAGATTAATTAGATTTTATAATCGAAGTAGGACTTGAATTTAACACTTAATTAAATTAGGTTTGATAGAATTTCGAATTGGATTCGAATCGAGTTTAAATTAGAGTAAAATCAATTGTGGATTATTAGTAACGATAAACATATTGTCGCTTGGGTAGACTTTTCTTGTAGATTTTCAGTATTCTGATCCTCGGAGTCGACGTTCCTCCTTAGCCACATTAGCAACCTTCGATGTTTTTTGGCAGCATTACTGATAAGGATGAAGTCATGGATATCAGATGATCTCATTGGTACCATCCAAGGTGACTTCTTAGTAAACGATCGAATTTAGGAGATGAAAATATGCCACAATAAATTCTATAGGAATGCAATTAAAATATATTAAATAAAAATTATTAGGGATAAAACCCGCTCCTGTCGAAGTTCAGTTCGGTGCTCAGCCTGATGCGGCCAATAGCCACAGAAGAGCTTCAATGGACGGGTCTTGGCCGAATTCCTACAGTCGGCCAAACTGCTTAGCGATCGAGCTCCTTCGGACTCTCAACGGTCAGACTTTAGCCGAACTCCTCAGTGGTCAAGCTTCAGTCGAGCTTTCATAAGAGCCGAACTCTCTCTGTGCTCCTCCAGCCAGGCGCCTACGGGATCCAAACTCCCTCCAAGTTTCTCCTTCGATCGGATTTCTTCAGGAGTCGGACTCCTCCCAGGCATCCCTTTCGATCGACTGAGCTCCTATCGAACTTCCCAGTGATCGAGCCTTATCCACACACCTCCAACCAGATGCCTACAGGAGCCGAACTCCTTCTGAGCTTCCTCTTCCGGAGTTCAAACTCCTTCAAAATGGGTACACATCAAAGCCCTTCAACCCTTCATTCGATTCCGAGTGGCTCAGTATCAAGACAGCTGCAGCCATCACCATCAGTCTGCCGTAAGCGACAGCGACCTGCTATCAGACGACGATGGTTGTCATGATCAATCCATTATAGGTGGCACTACAAATGGTGCCTTCTCCTGGGACTAACTCCGTCGGACCTCGAGCGGCCCACCAACATGTGGCTGCAGCTATCACAATCAAGCTCCGCCTATAAAAAGGATCCTCCAGATACGCTAACCCTAAGCTCTAAGCTCTCTTCTTCTTCTCTAAGCTTTGTGGAACTCATTTTCGAGCACTCCATTCCTGTTGGCCAGAGCTGACTTGATCGTTGGAGGGTCTTGCCGGAGCCACCCCCCATCGGCTCCAGACGAAAATTTATTTTGCAGGTCCCCGATGGCAACCTCGTCCACCTCCGCTCCAGCTGATTCTGACAATGATCAGATTCTGCGTCAACAGATTGGCGCTAGAAGGAGGGCCTCCGAACCCCCGAGATTCCCTTATTCTTAAAGGAGTGCTCGGCAATGATTTCTCTCTCTCCGGAGATCTCTCTTCTTCCTCTCTAGAATTCTTTCCCAAGAAAAAAATGCCCCCCAAGAGAGCTTCGACCCGATGATCGACGACCTCCGTGGCCCGATCTCGTTCAGATCCGTCCGCTCCTGCTCCAGTCCTGATGACCCAGGTTTCATCTATAGCCGCAGTGGATGCGGAGCAGTTCAACCTGCTCATGCAGCAGATTCGTGGTCTCACGGAGGCAGTATAGGCGATGCAGACCATGCACCAGCAGACCCCAGTACCAACTCAACCGGGGTACGGGATTCTTCAGAGCTGTGTGGTCCGGTCCAGGAGCGACCGACTTGGGCTACCCGACCTCCGATCCCCAGAAGGGGGAGATGAAGGAGGGAGAGCCCTTGCTCGAACCGTGGCTCGACCCAGGGTGAAGCTTTGCACCCATTCTACCAGAAAATCTTGGAGATCAGAGACCGTGAAGATCTCTTGGATCAAAGGCTCTTAGAAATGAGCTGGTGGATCGAAGAACTTCATCACACTCCCTCCTCACGTGGTAATGACGTTTGTACTGACCCTCCTTTTTCGCAAAAAATTATGCAGGAACCGGTCCTGCCAAACTTCAAGCTTCCGCAGTTCGAGAGTTATGATGGGACCACCGATCCGATCGACCACTTGAAAGCCTTTCGGACAATGATGTTGCTCCATGGTGCGTCATACGCTATCTTGTGCTGAACTTTTCCCTCTACCCTTAAGAAAGCTGTCAGGAACTGATACTCGACGCTCAAGCCGAGTACTATCTTATCATTTGACCAGATGAGTCAACAGTTCGTAGCCCACTTCGTCTGTAGTAGATGGCCGCATCGAGATTTGGATTCCTTGATAGCCATCAGGCAAAAGGAGGAAGAATCCATCCGGGCTTACGTCATCCGATTTAACGCTGCGGCATTAGAGGTTTGGGACCTGAACCAGTCTGTTGCGATGGCTGCACTTAAGGGCGGCCTTCAAAAAAATGACTTGCTGTTCTCCCTGAAAAAAAAGTATCCCAGGGACTTCGTCGATCCGCTGACTCGGGCCGAGAGATATGCCCGTGCGGAAGAAGTCTTCAAGTTGAATGATGAAGAAGCCTTAAGGAAGTGGCTGGCAGACGAGTATAATAGACCCACCATCGATGGAGAGTCGAGCAAAGTTCGACCGTGCTCACGGACTCCCTCCGGGAGTAGGCGGGCTCGAGCTCCTCGAGCTCGCCACCAAGGAAACCCCGACAGAGGGGCGCGAAGAAGCCCTCCTTCCAAAAGATTCCGTGACTACGCCCCCTCAATGCTCCTCGAACTCAGATTCTCATCGAAGTTAAGAATCAGCTGCCAAGACCAGAAGGATTACGATCTCCCTCAAACAAGCACGATCGAAGCAAGTACTGCCTCTACCATCGCGACTACTTCCACGACACTGAGAAATGCATCCAGCTCCGAGATAAAATTAAGGAGCTCGTCAGAAAGGAGTGGCTGGGTAAATTTCTTCAATGCCAGTCTGAAGCAGGAGAAGATCGGCCAAGGGCGTTGCCATAACCAGAAATGACAAGGTCGGCCGCCTCACGGTGTCATCAATGTTACCCTAGGGAGTAGCTTGGTACATCGACGATTCGTCACCTCCCAGCATCAAAGCCAAGAGAAGCATGCTCCAAATTGAGGAGGCCAGCATGAGATAGAAAAGATCATCCGCCTGAAGAAATGCGGAGGAACAACGCTACCACGACCCTGAAACATAAAGAATTTGGAAATGCATTGCCAGTAATTTTCTTTCAATAAAATTCTTTCTTTTCAATAATATTATTTCTGGATGCGAAGGCTATGTGATGGTAGGAAAAGAAATAGTTAATAGTCGCCGTGTTAGGAACAGGAGGAGAACCTCGTCCTAACATGGGTAGGTCAAAGATCTTCAACCTCGACTAGAGATAAGATCTCTCTCGAGCGACCGCGTCAACCTCGGCCAGAGATAAGATCTCTCCCGAGCGACAACCTCGGCTAGAGATAAGATCTCTCCCGAGCGACTACGTCAATCTTGACCAGAAATAAGATCTCTTCCGAGTGACAACCTCGATCAGAGATAAGATCTCTTCCGAGTGACCGCGTCAACCTCGGCTAGAGATAAGATCTCTCTCGAGCGACCGCGTCAACCTCGGTCAGAGATAAGATCTCTTTCGAGCGACAACCTTGGCCAGAGATAAGATCTCTTTCGAGCGACCGTGTTAACCTTGGCTAGAGATAAGATTTCTTCCGAGCGATCGAGACAACCTCGGCCAGAGATAAGATCTCTCCCGAGCGACAACCTCGGCTAGAGATAAGATCTCTTCCGAGCGACCTCGACAACCTCGACCGTAGGAGATAAGATCTCCCCGAGTGCCCGCATCAACTTCGATCGCAGGAGATAAGATCTCCCCTTAGGCAACCTCGACCGTAGGAGATAAGATTCTCCCCGAGGCAACCTCGATCGCAGGAGATAAGATCTCTCCTGAGGCAAACTCGGCTGCAGGAGATAAGATCTTTCCCGAGCGCCCGTATCAACCTTGGCTGAAGGAGATAAGATCTCCTCCGAGGCAACCTTGGCTGCAGAAGATAAGATCTTCCCGAGCGACCGCAACAACCTCGGACAGAGACGAGCGATCAAGTCAACCTCGGTCAGAGATAAGATCTCTTTCGAGCGACCATGACTACCTCAGCCCGTGACAACCTCGGCTAGAGATAAGATCTCTTCCGAGCATCCGAGCCAACCTCGATCAGAGATAAGATCGAAGACAACCTCACCCAAAGATGAGATCTCTTCTGAGCGACCGCATCAACCTCGGCCAGAGATCAGATCTCTCTTGAGCGTCCGTATTAACTATGGCTGCAGGAGAGGAGATCTCCTCCGAGTCAGCCTCGGTTGCTGAAGACAATATCACCCCCTCGAGGAGCTCAACCCCCGACCTCGATCGCATGAGATGAGATCTACTTCAACCTCGACTGGAGATGAGATCTTTTCTGGGCTTCAATTTCGATACCAACTTCGATTGGAGATGAGATCTCCCTCCGAGCTTCGACCTGAACCAGCATGGAGCCCAGAAGAGGACTTCGGTAGTCGCCTTTTCTACACTCCCTTCCTTTGAGTTTTGAACTTGAGAGTGGGGGGACTATTATTGGGGGTAAACCCCGCTCCTACCGAAGTTCAGTTCGGTGCTCAGCCTGATGCGGTCGGTAGCCATGGAAGAGCTTCAGCAGATGGATCTTGGCCGAACTCCTACAGCCGGTCGAACTGCTTAGCGACCGAGCTCCTTCGGACTCTCAGCGGCTGGGCTTTAGCCGAACTCCTCAGCGGTCAAGCTTCAGTCAGGCTCCCGCAAGAGCCGAACTCTCTCCACGCTCCTCCAGCCAGGCACCTCTGGGAGCCGAACTTCCTCCAAGCTTCTCCTTCGATCGGACTTCTTCAGGAGCCGGACTCCCCCCAAGCATCCCCTTTGGCCGACCGAGCTCCTATCGAACTCTCCAGCGATCGAGCCTTATCCGCACACCTCTAGTCAGACGCCTACGGGAGCCGAACTCTTTCCAAGCTTCGTCTTCAAGAGTCCGAACTCCTTCGAAATGGGTACACGTCAAAGCCCTTCAACCCTTCATTCGGCCCCAAGCGGCTCAGTATCAAGATAGCTGCAGCCATCACCATCAGTCTGCCGCAAGCGACAGCGATCCGCTACCAGGTGACGATGGCTGTCACCATCAATCTGTTGCATGCGGCGTTGCAGACGGCGTCGTAGACGGCGCCTTCCTTTATGACTGACTCCATCAGACCTTAAGCGGCCCACCAGCATGCGGTTATAACTGTCACCATCAAGCTCCGCCTATAAAAAAGACCCTCCAGATATGCTAACCCTAAGCTCTCCTCTTCTTCTCTAAGCTCTGTGGAACTCATTTTCGAGTGCTCTTTTTCTGTTGGCTAGAGCTAACTTGATCGTTGGAGAGTTCTACCAAAGCCACCCCCACCGACTCCGGACGGAACTTTATTTTACAGGTCTTCGATGGCGACCTCGTCCATTACCGCTCCAGCTGATTCCGACGACGACCAGATTCTGCGTCAACAAAAATAAAACTATAACATAATAAAAATAAAATGAAGAATGAAAGTATAGAAAATAATAATAATAAAAAGATTATATAAGAAAATATCAAATTTTGTAATAATCATGGATATAAAAAGATGTTTGGAAGAGAGGGGAGTGGATATATATAGAGACGTAAGGGAGAATCCAACTTGTTAAGAATTTTAGTTACTTTATTTATTTATTTATTTGTTATTTTGGTTGGAAAAATCTAATTTGCTTAAGATTTCTGGTTACTTTTTATATGGAACTAATCTAATTAGAAAATGAAAGAGATGGCGCACATGTGATAGAAGCAGGAAAGTAAATAGAGATATACTTGAGTTGTCAATGATACCGTTTTTCATATGACATACGTCTCTTTTGATAAAAAGTATATACAATATAATGTAATACTGCATAATATCATAATAGTTGTATTGATGGGAAGGGCAAATTTGTTGAATTTCATAGAAAATTATCTTTTTCATCCACCTATCCCCGACTAACATCCAAATAACCTCCAAAGACACGGCGAATAATTGTAATTATTTCTCAATGTGACATTGTCTTTCCCAAACAAAAATTAAGATATACTCCTGTTTACACTGATATAGATTAATAGATTCAATACAACTCTGCCCATGGTCCAACCATTTGAATTGATGGAAAAGTGGAGTGCTCCGTCGGTGAGCAAACCACCGGATCTTCCAAGTCAAACAAACTTCCAAGGTTCTTCCATATCGTAACTGTGTGTATCACTTTAATTATTCGAGTTGGCTTGGTGGCACTTGTACCGTAGGCTGTGGTCGGCGGAGAGGAGATTGGTCAGGTCGACAAGAAGGGTGCCTGTGCTACTTGGACTCATCTGAATCACAAGTGTCTGAATTCACGCCACCTTTGCAATGTTTAGCAGCAACGTAGAAACAAAAAGAACCATGTGAGAATCTGGCATGCCACCCACATTTTCGTCAATGTCGAGATCACGGGATTTCGAGATTGGTTTGACATCCACGTATCACGCCAGCCATGATTCATGCCTTGGAGACTTGGAATGTAGAGGAGCGGTGGATAGATTATAAATCATGCCATGCAATTGTCGTGCATCTTGTATGTATGCCATGCACGTGTCGTGAGAGCACGACGTGCAATTGGTGATGCATGGAGAAGAATCCGAGACATACGCCGGACCAACGCGAAGACATTCAAATGATAGAAATCTTTTCCAGTTAGAGTTTGGTAATTGGATGTTTGGAGCTGGTTTTCTCAGGAGCAGAATATTTTGATTGACGAGAATTCCACCCATGGATGATGAAGAGGTCGTATCTTTTTTTCTACCTTTCCTCTGTATGGTTTGGCTTTTGCATGTACCTTTTCCATTCTAGGGTCCACTCGCATGTCTTTGAAATTTAATAATAGGGATCATATAGCTCGGTCTAAGGACTTTAAACTTGCCTAATTTTGTCCGGTTAATGCGTCATCAAGAACAACGGTCAAATGATCATAGCATGGTTTCCACGGTTTGTTCTGACCATGTTTCTTCCAGAACAAACAAAATTAGGTGTAGCACGGGGCTGCTATGTGATAGAGAATGGTTGGAGTGGGGTAGCTTGTGGTACAGTCAATATTACGTATGCCAGTAATAGGGTCTTCTGGAATAATATCAAAGCTATCCTTTGTCTTCATCTTCTTTTTTTACTCTAATGGTACGTGTGGTAATGTAGGGAGAATTCTAACCCTCGGACTGTAGTTACGCAGAACTTGGATTGATAACTTGGTATTGGTCTTCATTTTATCCGTACATATATTTTAATATATTAGTCTTTCTGCACAAGTTGGGCGTGTAGCAGACGACCAGGCGCCCAATAGAGTTGGGACCTACAAGGCATGAAAGACTTGCAAATAAATTCATAATTTAAATAGTATATTTTTCCGAATGGCTTTTAGAGTATTTCTATATTTTATCTAAATAATGAAACTTTGGTATTCAAAAATTATTCAAACAAAATCCAGGAATTTCCCTTGATATAATTACAAATCATTAATACAAAATTTATTTAAGCATAAACTATGACTAGCCTTTAATGTCCCCAGCAAGCAGTCTGGCCCAGTTCTTGCTGCACCGCCCAATATAGGAAAAGGACAGAAAAAGAATAGTCAGCTAACAATCAAGAAAATTACCGACACCTCTAATTAGATTATCCATATAATATACAAATATATATATAAAGAATGTTTAGATCATCACCAAATCGTTATTTCTGGTAATGGAAATTGATTCGCAATAAAGAAATCCATAACTGAACGTGGATAATAAATGTTTCAAAATTTCATCTTTTAAACTGCTGGTATAAAATTTTCGATGCAAGCGTTTATAACTGACCGTGATTAGCTCTGTTGGGGATAAATCCCGCTCCTGCCGAAGCCCGGCCCGACGCTCAGCCCAATGTAACCGGTAGCTGCTGAAGAGCTTCAGCGCCAGGCGCCAGGCCGAGCCCCTAAGACGGTCGAACCGCTTAGAAGCCGAACTCCCCTGCACCAAGGTCTCGGCCGAACTGCTTAGAGGGCGAACTCCCACCGCCAGCCGAACTTCCTGACGGCCGAGCTCCTTGGACTCCAAGCGGCTGGACTTCTTCAGGAGACGGACTCCTCCCAGACGCCCGTTCGGCCATCCGAGCTCCTCCCAGGTTTTCCCTTCAGCTGAACTCTCCTACGAACCCATGCAGCCGAACTCCTTCGAACCCCACGGCCGAACTCCTTCGGACCGACCCCAGGCGAGTCCGTGCGGCCGAACTCCTTCGGACCGACCCCAGGCGAGTCCGTGCGGCCGAACTCCTTCGGACCGACCCCAGGCGAGTCCATGCAGCCGAACTCCTTCGGACCCCACGGCCGAACTCCTTCGGACTTCCCACGGCCGAACTCCTTCGGACCGACCCCAGGCGAGTCCATGCAGCCGAACTCCTTCGGACTTCCCACGGCCGAACTCCTTCGGACTGACCCTAGGCGACCGAACTCCTCAGCGAGCCCTGACGAACCAACTAGCGACCGAAGTTCTTCAATTGGCCAGCCGAGCTTTTTCGGGCCTCTCAGCGGCCGAACTCTACAGATGGCCGACCCTTCAGCCAGACGAACTCCTCCAGCTTCCCCTTCGACCGAACTCCGTTGCAAGTCCAAACTCCGTTGGATGAACCGTCGCCTGCAGCAAGGCCGGACGGCGCCTTCTTCTCCGTACCGGACTCCATGCGGCCCACGGCTCGCCGGTATGGCCCCCATGATCTACCGGACGACGCCTTCCTCTCCGTACCGGACTCCATGTGGCCAACTGCTCGCCGGTATGGCTCCCACGACCTACCGGACGACGCCTTCCTTTCCGTACCCGTGTGGCCGACTGCTCGCCGGTATGGCTCCCACGACCTACCGACGACGCCTTCCTCTCCGTACCGGACTCCATGCGGCCCACGACTCTCGCCGGTATGGCTCCCACGATCTACCGGACGACGCCTTCCTCTCCGTACCAAACTCCATGCTGCCCGACGACTCTCTGCCAGACGGCACAGCCGTCACCATCAACTAAGCTCCGCTATAAAAGGACCCCTCCCGACATACTAAGGCTAAGCTCTCTGAACTCTCGACTCTCTAAGCTCTCCTCCACATCTCTAAGCTCCGGAACTCATTCCGAGCACTCCATTACTGTTGGCCGGAAACTAACTTGACCGTCGGAGGGTCCTGCCGGAGCCACCACCCCACCGGTTCCGGACGGGACTTCGTTTTGCAGGTCCCCGGCGGCGCCCAGCGGCCTCGATTGCGGCGACCTCCGGCGGCGACGGATTTCTGCACCAACAGCGGCGATGCGACGGATTTCTGCACCAACAGATTGGCGCTAGTGGGAACAAGGGACTGAACCTTCGAGGTTCCCTTGTTCTTAAAGGAGTGCTCGGCGACGATTTCCTTCCCCTGCTCCGGATCTCTCTTCTCCCTCTTCAGTATTCCTTTTCTGGAAAGAAAAATGCCCCCCAGAAGAGCCTCGACCCGGAGGTCGGCAGCCTCCGCGGCCCGATCCCGTTCGGGTCCGTCCGCTCCCACTCCGGCCCCGGCGACACGGGCCCGCTCCGTACTCGCGGTAGATGCGGAGCGGTTCGACCTGCTTGCCCAGCAGGTCCGCGATCTTACGGAGGCGGTGCAGGCAGTGCAAGGCCACGCATTCGCGAGGTCCAGGCGCCCACTCGACCGGCGCGGGGTTCCCCGGAGCCCGGGAATCCCAGTCCAGGAGCGACCGATGTGGGCTACCCGAACCTCCGGCCCTCGGGAGAGAAGGGCAGCCGGCAAAGAGCCCCTGCTCGGACCGCGGCTCGACCCAGGGAGAAGGCTTCGCACCCCTTCCGCGAGAAGACCTTGGGGATTAAGGATCGCGAAGATTTCCTGGATCCAAAGGCTCATTGGAGATGGGACGGCGCATAGAAGAACTTCGTCATACTCCTTCCTCCCGCGGTAACGATATTTGCACTGATCCTCCCTTCTCACAGAAAATTATGCAGGAACAGGTACCACCGAACTTCAAGCTCCCGCATTTCGAAAGCTACGATGGGACCACCGACCCGGTCGACCATTTGGAGGCCTTCAGGACGACGATGTTACTCCATGGCGCGCCTGATGCCATTTTGTGTCGGGCTTTCCCTTCTACCCTCAAGGGAGCCGGCTAGGAATTGGTACTCGGCGCTTAAGCCGGGCACCATCCTGTCGTTTGACCAAATGAGTCAACAATTCGCGGCCCACTTCGTCAGCAGCAAACGGCCGCGCAGAGGCTCGGATTCCCTTGTTGGCCATCAGGCAAAAAGAGGGGGAACCCATCCGGGCTTACGTCACCCGGTTCAACACTGCCGCGCTGGAAGTCCGGAACCTGGACCAATCAGTTGCTATGGCCGCCCTCAAGGGCGGCCTTCAGAAGAACGACCTGCTGTTTTCCCTGGAGAAGAAATATCCCAGGGACTTCGCTGACATGCTAGCTCGGGCCGAAAGCTATGCCCGGGCAGAAGAGGCTTTCGAGGCCAAGGATGGTGAAGCTCGCGACAAGCGACGAGTAGGCAGAGCGGGAAGGCCTGCCGAGGAAAGAAAGCGCACCGAAGCCTGGCCGCGTTCCCGAACTCCCCCTGGTCGCGGGCGTGCCCGGACTCCACCTCAGGCTCGGGGGCGGGAAGCCACCGACGGAAAGACGCGCCGAAGTCCTCCTCGGCACCGAAGTCCCACCCGACGCCGAGGTTCCCCCCGGCGCCGAGGTTCTCCCTCGCGACGAGGTCCCTCCCCGCGCCAAGGTTCTCCCCTCCGACGGCGTTTTCACAGCTACGCCCCCCTCAACGCCCCGAAGGCTCAAGTGCTGCTGGAGATCAAGGGACGACTTCCGGAGCCGGAGAGGATGCGTTCCCATCCCAGAAAACGCAACCCCAACAAGTTCTGCCTTTACCACCGTGACCACGGTCACGATACCGAGGAGTGCATCCAGCTCCAGGACGAAATCGAGGAGCTGGTCCGGCGGGGCAGGCTTGGCCGATTCCTGCGAAGACGATCCAAAGAGCAGGAAGATCGGCCGAGAATGTTGCCACCGATTGGGGAAGATCGGCAGGAGGACCGGCCGTCTCTTGGCGTCATTAACACCATCTCGGGAGGACCGCAGCAGGGAAAGACCGACGAACCCGAGGGATCGGCAAAGAGGCAGAGGACCTCGGAGCCCGTGACCTTCACCGAGGCAGACGCCCAGGGGATCAGATTTCCGCACAACGACGCGGTTGTAATCTCTTTAAACGTCGCTGATTATGATGTACGCCGCGTCTTGGTGGATAATGGAAGTTCGGCGGACATATTGTTTTACGATGCCTTCTCGAAAATGTCCCTACCTGACACCCGCTTAGGACCTGTAAATTCCCCCCTGGTGGGATTTGCTGGACACGCCGTTCCGGTCGAAGGCATGGTGACTTTGGCAGTGACGGCGGGCCGATCCCCAAAATCGGCCAAGGCGCGGATCGACTTTTTTGTCGTAAGGACCCCGTCCGCCTATAATGCAATCCTTGGGCGACCGGGCCTTAACGCGCTGCGGGCGGTAGTGTCAACCTACTACTTAAAGGTGAAATTCCCGACGAGCCATGGAGTCGGCGAAGTCAGAGGAGACCAAGCCCTGGCAAAGCACTGCTACTCAATCGCCCTGCGCGAGGGAGACCGGCCCGACCCTTGCCTTGTTGACAGACTGGACGTCCGCGACGACCTCACTGAAGAACGGGGCAAACCTGCGGAAGACCTCGTCCCTGTGTCCTTACGCGATGGAGACCCGGGGCATGAGGTGCGGATCGGCTCCAACCTAGCGGCCGAGGTCGAGGGACAGCTCGTCGCCTTCCTCAGAAGGAATGCGGACGTCTTCGCCTGGGCCCCGGCGGATGTACCGGGGATCGACGCCGATGTCATAGAACATCGGCTGGCCATCGACCCAAGGCACCGACCCGTCAGAGAAAAATTACGCCGCCAAGCCCCAGAAAGACAGAAGGCGGTAGCCGAAGAAGTGGATAAGCTCCTTGAAGCTGGACTCATCCGGGAGGTCAACTACCCGACCTGGGTCTCGAACGTGGTCCTCGTCAAAAAAGCAAACAACAAATGGAGGATGTGCGTCGACTTCAAGAAGCTGAACAAAGCCTGCCCAAAGGACAGCTACCCCCTGCCGAGGATCGATCAACTGGTGGACGCAACCTCGGGCCACGAGCTCCTTACTTTTATGGACGCGTTTTCTGGTTATAACCAGATACGCATGGCGCCCGAGGATGAAGAAAAGACCACCTTTATTACTGACCGAGGTCTCTATTGTTACAGGGTCATGCCTTTCGGACTCAAGAATGCAGGAGCCACCTTACCAGCGCTTGGTCAACAAGGTCTTCAAGGGGCAGATCGGCCGCAACATGGAGGTGTACGTGGACGACATGCTGGTCAAAAGCCGAGCCTCGACGGACCACCTCGCCGACCTTGAAGAAACTTTCGGTGCACTTAGGAAGGCACAAGATGAAGTTGAACCCGACCAAATGCGCCTTCGGCGTGACCTCCGGAAAATTTTTAGGATTCCTGGTGTCGAAACGCGGAATCGAGGCAAACCCCGAGAAAAATCCGAGCCATCCAGGAGATGACTGCCCCGAAGACAATTAAGGAAGTTCAGCGCCTGGCTGGGAAGGTGGCGTCCTTGAACCGCTTTGTCTCAAGGTCGGCCGAGCGGTGCCTGCCTTTCTTCCAGGTCCTCAGGCGATCGAAAGATTTTTGCTGGACAGCGGAGTGCAAACAGGCATTCGAAGAGCTTAAAAACTACCTCGGCGCGCCTCCACTGCTGGCAAAGCCCGAACCTGGAGAAGGGCTGCTCCTATACCTAGCTGTCTCTCCAATGGCCCTGGCGGCTGTCCTTGGTCAGGGAAGATGCGAAGGCGCAACAACCAGTCTATTACGTGAGCCGAGCCTTGAGGGACGCGGAAACCAGGTACTCCAAGTTAGAAAAACTAATTTACTGTCTTCTGATCGCAGCCAGGAAGCTCCGACCTTACTTTCAGGGGCATTACCTCACGGTCCTCACGGATCTACGACAACCATTAAGAAGCCGTCGCTCCACCGCGCAGACGCTTCAGGAAGAATTGCCAAATGGGCGATCGAGCTCCACGGAGATTCGACATCAATTACCGGCCCAGGCCATCGATCAAGGCTCAGGTACTGGCGGACTCGTGCTGGAGTGCACCGCACCAGTTGAAGCCGAGCTTGAGTCAAGCGAGACTATCATCAGTGGGAGACAGGCCCCGACGAAGCCGAGCGTGGCGGTCGAGCTTCCCTGAAGAAAGAGCCGACCTCCTTGAAGGCGCCTGGGTTCTGCATGTGGATGGCTCGTCCAACTCTAGCGGGGCGGCGCTGGGCTGGTCCTGGTTAGCCCCGAGGGGGTCGTCACCGAGTACGCATTGCGCTTCGAGTTTTCCCACAACCAACAATGGGCCGAGTATGAAGCGCTGATAGCCGGGCTGCAGATAGCCAGGGAATTGAAGGGGTCGGTTCAAGTCTATAGCGATTCCCAGTTGGTGGTCGGTCAGGTCGGCGGCAGCTGCGAGGCGCGGGAGGAAAGCATGGTGATGTACCTCGGGAAGGTGAAGAACTTAATACCGGCCTTCGACAGCTTCGACATTCGGCACATCCCAAGGACCGGGAATACAAGGGCCGACCTCCTCTCCAAGTTGGCCACCTCTGCCTCGGCCGAACTACCAAAAGAGGTGTTTCTGGAAACTCTGAAGCGCCCGACCACCGAAGAACCTCCGGCCGTCCTGCGGACGAACTTCGAGCCCAGCTGGATTGATCCGCTAACCGCCTACCTCGAAGAAGGGATTCTCCCCCGCGATCGGAGAGAAGCTCGGAAGCTCAGGAGTCAAGCCTCCCGCTACGTCTTGTACGAGGGCAAGTTATACAAAAGGTCGTACTCCCTCCCGTTGCTGAGGTGCCTCCGACCCTCTGAAGCCTGCATCGCGCTAATAGGATGTCCACGAAGGCTCTGCGGAAGTCACGCGGGAGCCAGATCCCTGTCGCAAAAACTGCTTCGGCAAGGGTATTACTGGCCGACCCTACTTCGTGATTCCATGGAATACGTGAAGAGGTGTGACGCTGCCAGAGAAACGCCAGCGTGCAAAGGCAGCCGGCATCCGAACTCACTCCGCTCACTGCACCCTGGCCCTTCGCGCAGTGGGGATGGACATCCTCGGCCCCTTCCAACAGCGTCCGGACAACGGAAGTTCTCCTAGTCGCGATCGACTACTTTACCAAGTGGGTCGAGGCGGAACCACTAGCGAAGATCACCGAGGCCAAGGTGCAGGACTTCGTCTGGAAAGATGCTGATCTGCCGGTTCGGTCTGCCCCGAGCTCTCATAACCGATAATGGGCGACAGTTCGCTGGAGCCCGGTTTGCCGAGTTCTGCGAAGGACTGAACGTCTCCCACCACTTTCACATCGGTGGCTCATCCGCAAGCCAATGGGGAAGCCGAAGTGACTAATCGGACCCTGCTGCAAGGCCTCAAAGACGAGGCTCGACAGGGCAAAAGAGGGCTGGGTAGACGAGCTCTTACCACGTTCTCTGGGCGTACCGAACAACACAGAGGGTACCGACCGGCGAGAACACCCTTCGCCTTGGCCTTTGGCACCGAGGCAGTCATCCCGATCGAGCTCAAACTCCCGTCTGCTCGAATCGTGGGCTTCAACGAGCAATTCAACTCCCAGGACCTCAGAACCAACCTCGACCTGCTGGAAGAAAGAAGGGAGGTAGCCCGCATCCGAATGGCCGCCTACCAGCGGAAGGTGGCTCAGTATCACAATTCCAGAGTCAAAAGCAAGGCGTTCAGAGTTGGGGACTTAGTGCTCCGACGAGCAGCAGTCTCCCAGCCCAGATCATAGGGAAGCTCGTCCCAAATTGGGAAGGTCCGTACGAAGTGGTAGAGGTCATCCGACCTGGCACCTATCGCCTAAAGGAGCTCGGTGGACTAGCGCTTCCCCGACCTTGGAACTCAGAAAACCTGAGAATGTACTACCAGTAGTTTCTCTTAATAAAACCTCGTTGCTCGACACTATCGTTTCAAGGTCACTGGGAAAAAAGCGAGCGGAAATGCCCCCACAGCCGGCTAGGAACAGGAGGAGAACCTCGTCCTAGCATGAGCAAAGTGGAAGGCCCCGTCCACAAAGGACGGGATGGGGGAGAAGCGAGGACGACGGTCCTCATGTGCCCCCACAGCCGGCTAGGAACAGGAGGAGGACCTCGTCCTAGCGCGAGCAAAGTCGAAGGCCCCGTCCACAAAGGACGGGATGGGGGGAGAAGCGAGGACGACGGTCCTCATGTGCCCCCACAGCCGGCTAGAACAGGAGGAGGACCTCGTCCTAGCGCGAGCAAAGTCGAAGGCCCCGTCCACAAAGACGGGATGGGGGAGATGCGAGGACGACGGTCCTCATGTGCCCCACAGCCGGCTAGGAACAGGAGGAGGACCTCGTCCTAGCGTGAGCAAAGAAGAAGGCCCCTCCACAAAGGACGGGATGGGGGAGAAGCGAGGACGACGGTCCTCATGTGCCCCCACAGCCGGCTAGGAACGGGAGGAGAGCCTCGTCCTAGCATGAGCAAAGTCGAAGACCCCGTTCACAAAGGACGGATGGGGGGAGAAGCGAGGACGACGGTCCTCATGTGCCCCACAGCCGGCTAGGAACAGGAGGAGGACCTCGTCCTAGCGCGAGCAAAGTCGAAGGCCCCGTCCACAAAGGACGGGATGGGGGGAGAAGCGGAGGACGACGGTCCTCATGTGCCCCCACAGCGGCTAGGAACAGGAGGAGGACCTCGTCCTAGCGCGAGCAAAGTCGAAGGCCCCGTCCACAAAGGACGGGATGGGGGAGATGCGAGGACGACGGTCCTCATGTGCCCCCACAGCCGGCTAGGAACAGGAGGAGGACCTCGTCCTAGCGTGAGCAAAGAAGAAGGCCCCGTCCACAAAGGACGGGATGGGGGGAGAAGCGAGGACGACGGTCCTCATGTGCCCCCACAGCCGGCTAGGAACGGGAGGAGAACCTCGTCCAGCATGAGCAAAGTCGAAGACCCCGTTCACGAAGGACGGGATGGGGGAGAAGCTCGGACGACGGTCCGGATGTGCCCCCACAGCCCGTTAGGAACAAGAGGAGAACCTCGTCCTAACGTGAGCAAGGTTCAAGGCCTAGCCACAGAGTCTACGGCAAGCTTCTCTACAGAAGACGAGGTCTCCTTCGGACCTCAGCTTCAACTTCGGTGTCAGCATCAGCGGGAGACGGATCTCCCCAAGCGATCATAACCTTAACTGCGAAAGAGGAGGTCTCCCCCGGATCGACTTCGGTTGATGAAGGCGATGTCACCTCCGACCTGACCACGGGGGCGACATTGACTCCGGCCTCAACGACGACTTCACCAATTTTGGCTGGAAATGAGTCCCGCTTCGACTCCAAACATCGACCGGGGATGAAACCCCCCCCGAGCTTCAGCTGCAACCAATGCGGAGTCTGGAAGAAGACTTCGGCAGTCGCCTGTTTTGGTACTCCCTTCCTTCAATTCTTGAACTCGGGAGTGGGGGGGCTATTGTTGGGGATAAATCCCGCTCCTGCCGAAGCCCGGCCCGACGCTCAGCCCAATGTAACCGGTAGCTGCTGAAGAGCTTCAGCGCCAGGCCCAGGCCGAGCCCCTAAGACGGTCGAACCGCTTAGAAGCCGAACTCCCCTGCACCAAGGTCTCGGCCGAACTGCTTAGAGGGCGAACTCCCACCGCCAGCCGAACTTCCTGACGGCCGAGCTCCTTGGACTCCAAGCGGCTGGACTTCTTCAGGAGACGGACTCCTCCCAGACGCCCGTTCGGCCATCCGAGGTCCTCCCAGGTTTTCCCTTCAGCTGAACTCTCCTACGAACCCATGCAGCCGAACTCCTTCGAAACCCCACGGCCGAACTCCTTCGGACCGACCCCAGGCGAGTCCGTGCGGCCGAACTCCTTCGGACCGACCCCAGGCGAGTCCGTGCGGCGCGAACTCCTTCGGACCGACCCCAGGCGAGTCCATGCAGCCGAACTCCTTCGGACCCACGGCCGAACTCCTTCGGACTTCCCACGCCGAACTCCTTCGGACCGACCCCAGCGAGTCCATGCAGCCGAACTCCTTCGGACCCCACGGCCGAACTCCTTCGGACTTCCCACGGCCGAACTCCTTCGGACTGACCCTAGGCGACCGAACTCCTCAGCGAGCCCTGACGAACCAACTAGCGACCGAAGTTCTTCAATTGGCCAGCCGAGCTTTTTCGGGCCTCTCAGCGGCCGAACTCTACAGATGGCCGACCCTTCAGCCAGACGAACTCCTCCAGCTTCCCCTTCGACCGAACTCCGTTGCAAGTCCAAACTCCGTTGGATGAACCGTCGCCTGCAGCAAGGCCGGACGGGCGCTTCTTTCTCCGTACCGGACTCCATGCGGCCCACGGCTCGCCGGTATGGCCCCCATGATCTACCGGACGACGCCTTCCTCTCCGTACCGGACTCCATGTGGCCAACTGCTCGCCGGTATGGCTCCCACGACCTACCGGACGACGCCTTCCTTTCCGTACCCGTGTGGCCGACTGCTCGCCGGTATGGCTCCCACGACCCACCTGACGACGCCTTCCTCTCCGTACCGGACTCCATGTGGCCAACTGCTCGCCGGTATGGCTCCCACGACTACCGACGACGCCTTCCTCTCCGTATCAAATTCCATGCTGCCCGACGACTCTCTGCCAGACGGCACGGCCGTCACCCTCAACTAAGCTCCGCTATAAAAGGACCCCTCCCGACATACTAAGGGGGAGCTCTCTGAACCCTCGACTCTCTAAGCCTTTCTCCACCTCCTTAAGCTCCGGAACTCATTCCGGGCACTCCATCACTGTTGGTCGGAAACTAACTTGACCGTCGGAGGGTCCTGCCGGAGCCACCACCCCACCGGTTCCGGACGGGACTTACTTTTTGCAGGTCCCCGGCGGCGCCCAGCGGCCTCGATTGCGGCGGCCTCCGGCGGCGACGGATTTCTGCACCACCCCACCGGTTCCGGACGGGACTTACTTTTTGCAGGTCCCCGGCGGCGCCCAGCGGCCTCGATTGCGGCGGCCTCCGGCGGCGACGGATTTCTGCACCAACAAGCTCCATGGTAACGAATGAAAGAGATGATGTTTTGAAAATATGATATATTTGAAAAGATTTTGTCTCTTCCCTTTGTAGAAAAGGGTTAGAGTTAACGTACTACCAACCAATGGCCTACTCCCACCCATCCGAATTGTTGGAATTTTCTACAGATCCGTTTTCGAGACGAATTACATCCCATGCCAGTTGAAGGGGTTTCGTTTCGATAGACCTTGGGAGGCCCTGACACTCGACCCAGTGCAACTATTACCGCTTTCAAATGAACTGAAAGCTTGTGAGTCACATGTTCGCTCATCCTTTGAGCTATTCCAAGCTCAAATTAAGGACAAGGGCATAAGTTAATAGCTGGTTTACCCCGAATCTTGCCCTATTATTAATCTCATTCATAATACGTTTATTGCAACCAACGAGATTCTATCAAATTGAAAATATTTTCTCGTGTGAGATCTCATACTAAAATGCTTAGGTTTAAAGGATTGGGGCTTTGCTGAGCAACCTAGGGTCCACATATCAATGAATACCATTCCAAGGCAGCAGGGGCCTGACAAAGATGGGCCCTCGTGGGATGTCTAGCCTTATGGATCCAAATTTCACCATCAACGAGAGCTAGTGGTCATATTTCGGTGAAGTGAACCTTAATCTGGAAATATATTGAAATCTCACGCAATCTTGGCGAATCCTTCATGCAAGCCTTTCACCTGATACAGCCCCAGTAACTGACATACCTACCACCCCAAAGCATCAATGGTTGCTGTGCTATTCGTAAGCAACACATGTGGATCGTCTTACTTTTTCTTATCCCTAGTATGTCTTTGCTGACCAGGCCATGTAGCCTGCGTGTCTTATATTTGCGGTGTACGGTTTAACTGTCATCAGAAGAAAGATGGCTATCAAACAAAGCAGTTTTACGTGTCATTCACGCCTTATAGCTATATCAATCACCTGATGGCCGCCAATGAGAGATGCATGTACAGTATTCTATGGTGCAAATTGTGCATTGAAGAGGATATGGGATTATATTCTACGTGTAGAATCCTAACTTATTACGTCAAGGGTTGTCAAAAGCTGAAGGCTGAAGTTTTGTCTCTTGCTCTTTTTCATTCGCTCTTTCAACGGATACCATAGTTTTTGGATAAGGGGCGGCACCACACTTAAAACATGGGCAGTTAGAGGGTCAGATTTGGTGGCTTTTGTTCGTGCAGGAAGGTCTTGTATCTTCCCATCCCAGTGACCATGATATCACTAGCTTGGGATTCAAAGAGCAAAAAGGGGCATATGGCTTTAATCTTACTTAGAGACATCTAAAAAACTCGGTCACATACACAATGGACAAAGATTGGTTCATTTTCGTTACCTAAGCTAATGTAAACTAATACATTCTAATATACCAGTATCCAAATTGATATCAACGATCTGGCAGACATATTTCACTCTCTTGTCTGTGCTCCAAACACGAGTTTTCATTTCCAAGTAATACAATTCCCTCAGTTATATACATTCAGAGGGCTACGAATATTTAGATGAGATAATGAGAGCTATCCCCCTTCTCCAGTCGATTCCCTAAATAGAAACATAGTTAATGTCTCACCGTTCTTATGTTAAAATATCTCATGGTTCCATATCCCAATCATTATTTATTGATGGAGATTTGGTGTATCCGAGTCATTATTTGCCGATGGAGATGTTTTAATATCTTGGAGGGGAAGCCCCCGGCGTGTAACATAAATGAGATAGATAGAGAGGGAGAGAGAGTTTCTTGTTGATGTGATGGGCCTTGTGGGCTTTCCCGAGGGGAAGGCAAGGTGCATGTGATCCCAGTGTGGCCGAATGGGTCATGCCCCCGACAGCACACGTGGCTCTGATCTGGAGGGGCACTACTTGACATTATGTACCTTAGAGTCCCACCAAATGAACTCCTATTTTAAGCTCCAAGGTAAAACCCCGGATCTCTCAACCAACCTTCGAACCGTCATGAGTGCACGATGTGGTCAGCAAGATCTTGTAGCGTGCGTACATGACTGCATGTGTAGCAAGGTGGTGCCCTATGTCAACAAACTCGGCCATCTTTGAGTTTGTTATGACCCATGAGCTCATGAAAGCAATACATAGATACCAACGGAGAAAAAAAATATCAGTTGGATCATGCCCATCAACTCAATGGTGGACCAGCCTAATCATAAAGCAACACGTATGTGTATACTTGCATCACTCCTTTTCTTTTTTTTTTTTTTTTTCATTTTTCTCTCTGGTTCGTGGTCGGACCGATTCATCACCGAGCTGGTGTCTGGTAGACGTGGTTAAACCAATAATTAAGAGAGAGAGAGAAGGAGCAATGGATGTGGGGTTTTCTTGTATTATTATGCCTATTCTTTTTGTTGGGATTAGGATGGTTGGGGGTTTGCCTACTGGCCATCCTATCAGTTAGGTTCTGTCATCCACATTTGAGATTGCTTCATCGGCTATTCAGAGGCTTATTTGAGACCATCTGATGAATTAAGGTATTGCAAGTAATTGTTTTGTAAGCCTCCCCCATGGTGGTGCGATATGATGTCTCGTTCAGGCCAATTTGGTGGGGCATCCAAACAAGCTTTTGCATGTTCGTTAGTAAAGAATTTGTAAGGAGATTGAGGGATGATAAATGCATGTTGGAAGAACTTCAAATCAAACAGTATAGTCAAGATGTTTGATAATATGCCGGAGTTCCTAACCCCAAACACAAAATGTCCTATGGATTTTCAATCACCCATGCTATTCTAGCAAAAGAGGAGCATGAATACTTTGGAGTGCATAGTTTGCATTATAGAGTGCTGTATAATATTTGACAGCCGTTGTCATTTTGTGTGATAACCCCGTCCATTTTTTTTTGAAGATAACCATCGAGTGCGCTCTATGGTGCAAACAGTGCACTGAGGATCCCGGCTCAAAGAGAAGGTTGTTTTGGTAAGACTCGTGCGATTGAATTACATGCGGGGGGGGGTTCAAAAGGAGTTGGACGTATTAAACTCAAAAGAAAAATGGGCTTACTGGGCCTGATATTCTTGTCGAAGTTGTTGGTTGCTTAGCTTCTGTGCGCTTCTTCGCACTGCTGCACGCTATTAAACCAATTCACTTCATTTATGTGCCCCACTCTTGGTAAATTTCACGCTGCCTTTGTCTTTCTCTAATCCTGATCTTTGAATAAGAAAGAAAAGAAGTGCATCTTATTTTTTAAAAAAAGGAGTATTTTTGAATTAAAAGACAATACTTAAAAATTGATTAGATTACAGAATCACATATAAATACATATATATATATATATATATATATATATACTACATGACACGTGATAGATTCTAGACATACCATGCTGGTCATGTAAACTAGTACCTGGTAACCTTTATTATGTGCTTGTTTGTGGGGCAAGGCAGAGGCACTGCGAGATACTTGAGTTGGTCAAACTTCAATACCGGTATCCTTTGACTAGGATGCACGTCTGGTCTCTCTCAAGCCGCTTTTATTGGTGTGTTGGCCGGCCTTGTTCCATCTTGGCCACTTGGAGATTAAACAGGCCCGCAAATTTTTTTTTTAAACAAAACTTATTAGACCAAGCTAGAATAAGTACGTACGACCTTTCCTTGTGCACACTATGTCATATTCGGCCCAAATTTACTTGCCTTCATTTTAGTGATATTTGAACCATAATTTTCTTTTCTTTGTCCACTGATTTATGCTGGCAATTATGTTTCTGGACAATTGCTGAAGTTTAACGTTCAAATTAGCCCCCATTTTCTCAAACACTAGCTGAGTAGGTTGATTAGTTGAATTATCTCTAACCACATTAGGAGGGCAGAGTGTCGAACTTTGTGGTTCCATACCCAAGTTCTTGCTCTTGGTTGGTAAGAGCAATCACAAATCCCTCTCTCCCATGAAGGCATAAAAAACGGAGAGAGATAACTTATTACCTTGTATTACCTGTTACATGAAAAATTAGAACATTGCACAGGACATGTCTAGGACTGGCAAGCCTCTTCCGGCTGGACCGAAAAGAGGTTCATATATAAAAAACGTCGGCCGAGCTTAGAACTGGGCCGGGCTGACGCGATGATATAAGGAAAGCGGGCTTGGTTTGGTACCATCCACCGAACGATAAACCACCCCCGGGACAAGAAAAGGGAAGCCGAGAGTGCCCCCCCGCCCCTTCTCTCATCCCTTGGATCCTGCTGTTTCACTGCGAGACCCGCCTCGGAGCGACCTCCAACCTCCATTAATGGCTATTCTTTTCTTCTTGGAGCACGGATCTTAGGTCCCGGGATCTTCATCGCACGTCTGTTTCGATCTTTTGATCTGGACAGTGAGATCGGCGGAGAGGAGGAGGGGGGAGACAGATGCTTCGATTGAGGGCATTCCGTCCGTCGGCTGACAAGATCGTAAAGATCCAGCTCCACCCCACGCATCCATGGCTCGTCACCGCAGACGACTCCGATCACGTCTCCGTCTGGAATTGGGAGCACCGCCAGGTCCCGAGCCCTCAAGATTCCACTCGTTTCTTGATTTTTTCCCCCCCCCTGATGATTTCTGATTTCTTGATGTTTTCAATGCCTTATTGTTCTGGTTTCTTGAACTTTTTAGGTGATTTACGAGTTGAAAGCTGGTGGCGTTGATGAGAGGCGGTTGGTCGGGGCGAAGCTGGAAAAGCTCGCGGAAGGAGAATCTGGTATACAACAAGATTTCCTTTCCATTTCCTGCCTTAAATAATGGAACTATTGTGGCTAGGGATACATTCTGTTTCATGTTACAAGATTATTGTGCATTGTATGCTATAGTTGGAAGAATGATACTCTGTCGAGAAATAAACCATAAACCGAGAGGACTAATCCTTAACTTATATAATGAGACTCCTTTTCTCAGAAGATTACTAGGACAACTCCTCGAGTAACTGAAGTAAAGCTCCTCATGCCACTTTTGCACTTGACCCCTCAGCATACGGCTCATCAGTGCCATCTTGGAAGGATCCCAACTTTTGCATTTATCTTTCTTGAGAAATTTCATCCTTAGATTTGGTGTCACAACCTTTTAATGAACTCTCTTTTCAACATATTGCAGCATTCTTTTTTCTTGATCCATAGGTCCCTAGTTTTCAAGTGTATCGTTTTGATGCTCATGACATCGAGTTTTGCGTTCATGCCTTATAGTGGGTGTTTTTGAATTGAGGATGACAATACTTTTGGGTGATTTTAAACATCTCGATTGTTGGCCTAAAGTGTCCAGGTTTGGATATGATGCCCATGATACAAATAGGAAAATGAATTCCATAAGGTCAATGGTTATCCCTTCATTTTCTTCGACACATTAAGAATCTAAACCAATTTATTGATGATGTTATTTTGGTCGGTTGTTATCTCAGACTGTGACAGGTTTGAATTATTTCATAAATAGTCCATGACAAAGTCATGTTAAAGTTTTGCTTTTTGACAAGGTTTAATCGGCTTCTTTGCAACCATTATATTTCATTTTAAAAATTCAATATAACTAGCAACTTGTTTAAAAAGAGGATTAAGTTCAAGAGGTTATTTGAAGTATCCTTAAATGAAAGGAATATGTAAAAGCTTGAAATAGCATCAGAGGTAGCCCTATATAGAAATACTTACAAATAATGATCCACAAAGCTGATCCCAAATAGTTCAAATAAGGTGTAATGTTATGATTATTCAAAGTGACTTGAGCTTTTTTATATACATCCCTGTCAAAATAGTCTGCCAATCAATCTAACATTCAGGATTGTTGTCACTAGAATTGGAGGCCCACATATTATATATCTTGATATCAGTAAATTTTCGAAATAGACCAAGGTGTTGGGGATCTAGTACCACTTACTGTGGTGGAAAGAAAGAAGAAATAAAAATAAGACACAATCAAATACGTGGACTAGACTAAGAACCATCTCCATGGGGCATGCAAAGGCTTCACTATGAAAGAAAATAATTACAAGAGGAGACTACATACTCGACTCTTTTGAACTTCTCTCTTCCAATAAGAAGCTCTCACTTTTTACCCCTTATAAAAACGCTCTCTCTAAAAGATCCTCCTAAAGCGACCGCTGTCCGCTACCTAACAATCAGCTTGAAGCCCTTATTTATGCTATCTGTCGGTGCTCTTCAGGATATGTTGCCTATCGTAGATTAGCATTCTGATCTTTCTGCCAAGCCTCTACCGACTACTGCTACCACTCCACTAAGCTGTGTGCTCCATAGCGCCTTTTATAGGCCTCAACCCAAGTCATGCTTGGAAATAGAACTCTAAGAGGACTCAAGAACCTCCCTAACCCGTCCGATGATGACCGCAAGCTCTAGCCACTGTAGGATCGTGCAATCGCGCGATAAACAATCGGTGAGCCGCGTGAAACCTCTTGTGGATCCTTAAAGGATCCACGGATGCCATAGACCCCGCATAAGCCTAAAAAAACTACGTGAAAGGATCTATGGATTGTGTGGGAGCATGGACGGTGCGGCTCACCATGAGCCGCATGGTTGGGCTGTTACATGCCTGCCGGGCCGCATGCACGTTGAGCCTACGCGGGCCGCATGCACTGGGTCTGCATGGGCCGCATGCGCCTGGGTTGTGTGCCCACCTGGGCTACGCCCAGCTCATGGGCCCTGTGCCTACGGGCCAGCCCAAGGCCTGCTTCGAGCCTTGGATGTCTTTCTGGGCTTCTCCTCGCTGCGGTTTTCGCTGTGGGCTCCTTGTGGGTCCAATTCGAGGCGTTTTTCTTAACAATCTCTATCTTGACTCGACATTCGGCTTTCACCTAATCTTCAAAGCTTTTTTGGATGATCTTGCCCCTATGCCCTTGGGCATATGCCTGCTAATCATGGATGGACAAACATGGTAGTCAAGCCAGACCGCTTGATCTCATCTCTGTCGCATACTATGCTTCACTTAACCTGAGATCTGCTTGGGATAGCCTCTTATGGTAATAGGAACTTCATCTTAAAACATCGCATATTATCCTCCGGAGTCTCGCATCTCGTGCCCGATCCATGTATACCTAGAGTTCTATCTCACATCGAGCTCCCACTGGCTTCTGAAGCTCTACCTCGTACTGAGCTTTTCGCCAAGAGGTAATATTCTTCATATTTTCTTTTTCTTATGATAATTATACTACCGCGTAAGATCTTTAGGATTCCTCTATCAGCTCTCCACCCGGAGTCGATCGAATCTAGTTTGCTCAGTGAGATCAGATTCTTTCTGAAACTGGATATATATCGGACCTCATCCAATTTTTTGACTATTCCATCATGTACCTTCATGCTGACAGTTCTAGTTTCTTTGATCGCATAGCTCGATCCATCTAGCAAACGAACAGTACTCTCATTGCTCTTCGGGAAGTTAAACAGTTTTTCTTTGCAACACACATGATGCGAACATGTAGAATTCATAATCTACTGATGGGAAGAAGTAGATACCTTGTCTGTTACCAGAAGAATATCATCACCGTCTTCTGTATCGCTGCTTGTCACCATAGTAGTCTTTGTCCGATCCTTGAGTTGCGGGCAATTCTTGATACGATGCCCTAACTCATTGCATTGGTAGTATCTGATTTTGCTATAGTCCCTCGTTCTGGATTTGGATCGTCCACCTCGCGATCTCCTATCGCTCCGTCTTCTGTCACCATCATCTCCAGACACCATCAAAGTTGAGTTGCTATTTGAACTCAAGACGGTTCTCCCATCTGAGAACCTCATTCTGGAGTAGAGTAGAAGTTATCTCTTCCATTTTGATGTTGTTCTTTTCTACTAGAAAAGCAGTCACCAAGGACGTAAAAGAAGAGAAAAGTGATGAAAGTAAGACCAACGTTCTAGTCTTCTCTTCAACCTTCTCACTAACGCTGAGGAGGTCGGTGAGGATCTTCTAGAAGTTGCTAATCTTGATCATCCGCAGCTAATAGAACTACTTCCATAGGAAGTGCGCGCTGGTGAATGACTACACCATGTACATCTTCTTGAACTTCAACCATATTGTTGTCGGGGAAGTCTCGCCAAGCATATAGATCACTATATCATCCGCTAGGTACAAGCGGATCGTACGTCTTGCTTGCATCTGAAGCCGCCTTTAATCCTTCACCTCCATGGTAGCCGGTATCTCTTCGCACATGAGAGCATCGATCAACCCTTATTGGATGAGCACATCCTTTACCCCCGCTTGCCATAAGGAGAAATTGCTCTTTCCATCAAATCTGTTGATCTCCATCTTAATTAAGCTTATTTTCTCTATCTTTTTTAATCTTAATCACCACTGCCACAACCTGCGCTCTGGTACCATCTAGCTCTGATACCAATTGTTGAAAATTTGGTATCACTTATTGCGACAGAAAGAAAGAAGAAATAAAAATAAGATACAATCAAATACGTGGACTAGACTAAGGTCTATCTCTACGGGACATGCAAAGGTTTCACCATGAAAGAAAACAATTATGGGAGGAGACTACTCACTCGACTCTTATAAACTCTCTCTTCCAACAAGAAGCTCTCATCTCTCACCCCTTACAAAAGCGCTCTCTCTAGGATACCCCCCTGAAGCGACCGTTATCTACTGTCTGACAGTCTGCCTGAAGCCCCTGCTTCTGCTGTCTGTTGGCGTCCTTTATGGTCTGTTGCTTGCTGTAGATCAGCACTCTAATTTTTGTGCCAAGCCTCTGTCGACTATTGCTACCACTCCGCCAAGCCGTCTTTTTTATAGTGCTTTTTATAGGCCCCAACCTAAGTCATGCTCAGAAATAGAACTCTAAGAGGACTTAAGAACCTCCCTGATCCATCCAATGATGACCGCAAGCTCTAGCCGTCGTCGAATCGCGCAATCGTGCGATAAACAATCCGTGAGCTGCGTGAAACCTCCTGTGAACCCTTAAAGGGTCCACGGTTGCTATAGACCCCGCATAAGCCTTAACAAACCGCGTGAAAGGGCCTATGGACCGCATGGGAGGGCACATGGACCGCGCCTCCCATTCATGGACTGCACGGCTCACCATGAGCTGCATGGTTGAGCTATTGTGCGTGGGCCGCATGCGCGCTCGCATGTTGGGCCTACATGGGCTTTGTGCGCCTGGGCGGCATGCCTGCTGGGCCGCGCCTAGCTCCTGGGCCCCGTGCCTGCAGGCTGGCCCAAGGCATGCTCCCAGCCTTGGGTGTCTTCCTATGCTTCTCTTCACTATGGTCTTCATTGTGGGCTCCTTGTGGATCGAATTCGAAGCGTTTTTCTTAACACAAGGAACCTTGATAGAGATAAAAAATCTTGCTATAGAAAGTGTGTGCAGTAATTGGATCGTTGAAATTTGAAATTGCTTGGAGAATTTATCCCTTTGAGGTTACTAATCAAAAGAGCCGGTGAAGGATTAGTTTCGATCGAGTAATTTCAGCCCATTGATGACCTTTTGATTGAGAATGAATTGCCTAAGGTCTTTGGTTTGTGTGATCAATGGCCAAGATCAAAGTTAGAAAGCTAATGGGTGTCTCTATTGAAAAATCCAGCAATATGAAGTTATCTTTTGAGAAAATTTTCCTGCTAAAAATTCAACTCTCAAGGAGGGGGCAGTCTTTTAAAGATTTCCTCCTCTATGATTGAGTCTTAATTATAGACAGGAAAGGAGAGGTGGGTGGCCAGTTAAATTTGTCATCTCCTTATTTTTGTGGCAGTGATGCAAGTAGCTGTGCAAGCTTTTGTGAAGATTCATCTATTTCTTGGAAGGCTCATTATGCAGCAAGAACTAAAAAGCAAAGTAATGTAGCATAAAAATTAAAATAAAGGTAAAGTAGTTAGGGAACCTGGAGCTTTAAGGCTTGGGATGATGCTTAGAAATCATGGAACCTTCTTTCCTATCAACTTCGGCGTCTTGCTATTGTGCTTCTCAAGGTTTCAATTGAATTAGTCAGGCCACAAAGTTCTCAACTGAGTTGCAATGCTGTACCAAATTCTTGTGGGGTGTCACTACTAAGGGTGCAATCGAGCCAAGTCAAATAGCTAGAAGCTCGATCTTGACTCGATTCAAAATATTTTGCTCGAAACTTGACTCAAGATTGATCAAGCTTTAATATCCCAAGCTCGAGTTTGGTTGGATGAAAAAAAGATAATACTCAAAATCTACTTGACTTGAATATTAACCAAGTCATACTTGAGCTTGAGTTCAAGCTCGAATTTGAGCCTCAGCCAACTAATAATATACATATATTAATATATATTATTAATAAAAATAATATCATTTAAAAATATATATAAATTTGAATAGGCTTGCGAGTTGTCAAGTCGAATATTTTGCTATTCGAGCTCGATTTGAAAAACTATTTGAGTTACTTGAGCTCAATAATAACCAAGTCGAGTCGAGCTTGGACTCGAGTAGCTTATTGGCAGCTCGGCTCATTTGCATCCCTAGTCACCACATAGGTGAGGAAGCTAATTAATTATTATTCATGAGCTATAAAGAGTAGATTGAAGTGGCCATGCTCTAAGGCTATGTTAAGTGGTTTAAATTCAAAAGTTAGTCAGACAACTAATAGATTGGTTACTGCCCACATAGGCAATGGATCCTAAAATCTTGAATTAAGCTGTTAGGTTTTTTGTCTCGACCTGCGATTGCTGTGGCTTCTGTGCTAATATCATCCACCATCAATGCAACCTGATGATGACTGAGCTCAAAGAAATCAGTGCCAGTCAAAAAAGTGAAAGAAAAATAAGATTTCTATACTTGAAATAGCGAAGGGACTATTGACAAGTAAGTGTCATCTTTACAATCACTAAAATATTCTCAATAAAGGAGCAAAAAGATCTGGCATCTTCTATTTCATTCATTTATATTTTTTTAAGTTATGAGAAGTCCTTGTGTTGTCAGTAGGACTTCATTGTATAGAAAATTCGTGACTGGGACATCTTTTACGAGATCTTATCATCGTTTGATCTCTGGTTATTATGCAAGTTGTCCGAGAGGATTGTGGGGTGCATCATTATTGATATGCTAATGGATGAGCTCCATGTCAGATGATATATGTCACAAATAATAATGACATATGTTCATATCTGTATAAAGAACTTTGTTTTTTGCCCAAAGTGGATGCACACTCGCAATATGTATATATGTATGTATATGCATATGTGTGCATGTGAAAAGATCTGGCCGCTTCTATTTCATTTATTTCTATTTTTTTTTGGTTGCGAGAAGTCCTTGTGCTGTCAATAGGACTACATTGTGTAAAAAATTAGTGACTGGCACATCCTTTAGGAAAACTTGTCGTCATTTGATCTCTGGTTATCGTGCAAGTTGTTTTGAGTCCACTGTCAGCTACATCATTATTGATGTGCTGATTGATGAGCTCCATGCCCAATGCAACATGTCGCAAATAAGGACAGATGTTTTTATATGTATAAAGAACCTTGATGTTGTTATCTAAAATAGGTACACACTCACAATACATATATATGTACATACTCATATGATGCTAGCAGAAGTTGGAGAAACTGTAGATCGACAGTAACATGACAATTATCTACAGATTTTGTGTCCCTTAAATGGTCAATGTTTAGTGATATTACTCAATAGGGCTTGAAACATTGGGATGTATGGAGATTTTTTTCCCTTAGACCAAGTATGGAACAACAGAGTTTTCCGTATACAGTAAAAAGATGAAATAACTTGAGTTGACTGCAGTTCTGTTCTTCTTAGAATTGAACAATGAGAAATTCAAAATAATTAAACTAGCACTAAAAAGTTGTGATTAATTTTGTCAATTATGATTATGTTTTTGGTATTAACTTTTAATGATGGTTTGGATAACCTGAAGAATATATAACTAGGTTTTTGTCAAAACAATCATCCCCTTCCTCCAGACAAATTGATCAGATCATCATGCACTATATTACTTATCAATTGTTTATTATCCTATTCAGCCAATTTCTTTTAATTATGTAAAAACTTATCTAGCCAAATAAGGGGGCTAGTTGCTAAATCTGTGCTTGTATTGCTCACAGACTCCAGAGGAAAACCCACAGAGGCCATCCGTGGAGGAAGGTAAGGAAACTGATTGCTTTATGCCTTCTTCAATTTCCTGGTCTTTTGATAGCTTTACTAAACCCCATGATGGGTGAAATATGGATGTTGAAGTGTGAAGCAGGTTAGCTTCTATGATGATGATGTGCGGTTCTGGCAACACTGGCGTAACCGCTCTGCAGCTGCTGAGGCTCCAACTGCAGTCAATCAGCATTCCTCTGCTTTTAGTTCTCCTGCCCCATCCACTAGAGGAAGGCATTTTCTTGTCATTTGCTGTGAGAACAAAGCCATATTTTTGGATCTGGTGACCATGCGTGGGCGTGATGTTCCTAAGCAGGAGCTTGATAATAAGTCTCTTCTTTGGTATGCAGTTGCATGCTTTTGCTTCTTCTTTTTTAATAAATGCTTGAAAACTTGCATTTCTCTATTGAATGTCAATCCAAGTTTTTTCGAAGTAACATATTTAGTTGTGGTACGCACTGCTTTGTAAGTGTCTTACATATTGAAAAATTTAATTAATGGATGGTTTCATAACATAATAGCACCACTTTCTATTTTTTATAGGAAAAATATTGCAGTTAATATATTGTCCTTTGCCACTAAGAAAAATCTTCTTCTTTCTCTATATTTACAATCAATTTGTCCTTTTTTTTTTTGTATCTACGTTGGAAAGAAAAAAGAGGGAAGCAAATGCTTATTTGTTTATAATTTACTGGCTTATGATCAACTGAAAGTGGCACAATAGTTTCACTAATTATGTCATGTCCATGTCCAGTGAAATGAGCTCGAACATGTTAGGTTATAACCTCCAACTTGACAAGAGTCCTCTAGAGTGTATGGATCAATCAGATATTCAACACTTTCACCTGAAAGATGGACATGTAACCCCACATCTGGGGTAATTTTGCCTAAATACTAGGACCTTGCTTGACCTAATTAGTTCATTTGGGCCCTTTTGGTTTAGATGGTGCCCAAGCGAAAACAGAATTGTAATCCTAAGGCATGAGATTATGAGAACTTAGGAAAATAACTTTTCCCTCATGAAAAATAAAGGGCTAAAATAAAGGAAGATCGAAAGGGATAACCTTATCTAAGGATGCTGGTAAAAGAAAAGTTTGTGAGAAAGAGAAAGAGGAAGATGGCCCTTGTTTTAAGCAGTTCTGTTTTCACCACTCCTTGTCTGTAAGTTTTGGGGCAATGAGATCCAGTTTTTTGGACCTTCTTGTGTTTTGATTTCCTTTGACGATGAATTATTTGTTATGAGGCTTTTCTAATTCGAAGGATAATGCCATTTTTGTCACTCAGGTCATGTCCTGCTAGGAAAGTTTTGCAACATGTTCTTTGTTATCATTTCATTCTTCCAACAATGTTAATGTATTATTATCATCTGGCAGATCAGTTAGTTGGGTACATCTATTATTTGGTCCCAATTCTGGTTGGTTGGTGTCATATATGAGAGGTGGAAAGAAATTTTGGGGGATAAACTTGCTTCTTATTTAATGTTGTCCTCTGCTGTGATGTAGATTGAACATTGTGTGCCTGTGCAACTTGCTGTCTGGTCACATTTTGAACACCATAAGCCACTTTATTATACCCAAACTTTTTGCTACTTGATTGGTTCTGTTGGTTGATTCAGAGGTGCTTATTTAATTCCTGTTTGGTGCATTACTTCAGTGCTACTGGTTGTAGGTTGCTGGAATTGCAGTTTTTTTGACATGGTTTTAGATTTTGATCCTGTTTTGGCCAATTTTCGCTCCAAACATGTTGTGGCATGATACCATTTACACATGATTTTAACTTTGCTGCTCCAAGGTTTTTGGTCTGATGTTTCTGAATGTTTTCTGCCCACTGTTTTTTGAGTTGCATGTCATACTTTCTTCTTTGCTTTAGTTGCTTATTTCTTTTAGCTTATTTTATTGCTTCTCTCTTTCCATTCTTCCTCGCTAAATGTTTTTTGAGTTGAGGATCTAATGAAAAAATAATTTGTTTACGAGGTTTACTGTACATTTTGCTTTTTTAGTTTCATTTAGCTTCTTCGAGCATCTGGTGACTTTTCATATCTTCTGCAACTCTGTGCTTGGATATTACTCATGGAATTTTATTTTATTGCCGATTTGGTAGTTTATTACTGATATTTCTCCGAACTTGTATCGAAATTGCAGTATGGAATTCCTCTCTAGATCTGCTTCTGGTGATGGCCCTCTTGTTGCATTTGGTGGATCTGATGGTGTAATAAGAGTTCTTTCAATGTTAACATGGAAGGTTTGGTCATGTTCTATTTTCCGTTTTAATTTTTGTATGTTTAAGTATCTGAATTTCACATTCTGAATTGTTCATTGCAGCTTGTCCGAAGGTATACTGGTGGTCATAAAGGATCAATATCATGCTTGATGACCTTCATGGCATCCACTGGTGAGGTAAGTTTATTATGCACTGGATGGGAGTTTATTATTTATTGTGATAAACCTGTATAGTCTTTGAATTGACCTCTTGATTTATTTATTTATCTATAGGATTAAATGATGTCATGCTCTTATCTAAGTCTTCTTATCATGGTATACGGTACCAGGTTGACCACCTGCTTCAGTCCGTATCATGCTGTGCCAACCACAAACTAGGACGATTCGCTCTCAGTGTGAAATGGGGTCCAAACTACTTGGTTCCAGTCCTTAATGGGCTGAACCACTTGGAACTGAAAGTTCAGCCCAGTGAGGGCCTGATTTACCCCTGCCCATCAATAATTAAGGATGGTTCAGCCTAGTATGGTTCGGTATGGTACTGGTAGGTACTATACCTATTAGCCACCAGTATGCAGTCCGGTACTGAGACCGTGGGCCTTGCTTCTTCTTATTAATGTCATTCATTTAAGATATTGGATATTGTTGCCTATGATGACTTATGTGTTTATGGAGTAAGAAATAAGCATCATATGTAGTTAAAGTTGTGAGAACAAGTTTGGTTTAGGAAGATTTATAAGGGCTTGCAGCACGGAGGGATGCATTCCTAAAGGGATCTATGAAGATAAAACCAAATAAATGAAACAACGTCAGTCAGTTACACTGAGTTACAACTGTTGGCCAAGTAAATGGCCTGATAACTTGATGAGGAAAAAGAAAGGAACAGAGGCTCAGTTTTTGGGCCATAAAGCTTGACTAAGCCGGGCCTATGCTTGGATTTCAGTATAAAATGAATGTTACCTGGATTTGGCCTGGCCCAACCGGAGAAAAATACCCAACTTTAGGTGCGCTTGGCCTGGTTTCCTTGGACTTGGTTTCCGCCAGCCTGTGCTGATTCAGGCCTGGGACCCTAGTTAGAGCTCATTGTATGAAGGATTTAACAGTTTTGAACCTGCTTGTTATTGCTTAAGGGATATGGTAAACAGTGAGCCTGTGAAAGTAAAATGTAGAAGGATAAATATTTCCCCCTTGTTATGGCAGCAGCATTCCTGGAAAAAGCACTGTGATGCATTTGATGGCAAAGCTTATAAAATTATGAAGCTTCTTAGATTACACTGTTGTTTAGAATCCTGAATCCGTTATCTGAGTAATCAGGTTTTAATTGTTTTTTCTTTGATTTACAAAGCATTGTTTACATAAACATAGTTGTTTTTTTCCCCTTTTTCTTTTGTTTCTTGAAAAAAATATCTTTGTTGTAAATGTGCACTTTCAGGCATTCTTAGTTTCTGGTGCTAGTGATGGCTTGCTTATATTATGGAGCGCAGACCACATCCATGATTCAAGGGAACTTGTACCCAAGCTTAGTTTGAAGGTAATGACATACTTCCCCACCCCTTTCTCTCTTTATATGAAGAACACTTGACTTAAAATTTTGTTGCCTTGATTTGATTTTGTTACAGTTTATTCATGGAAATTATTTTGACATCTTTCAAATAGAGGAATACATTTGTGCACTATATTCAATGCATTGTAGAGTCTAATGTTAACACCTTTCCGTGATGCTTTTGCCCAAGGCACATGATGGTGGGGTTGTGGCCGTCGAACTTTCAAGAGTGATGGGAAGTGCTCCACATCTCATTACTATTGGTGCTGATAAAACTTTGGCTATCTGGGACACCATCTCTTTCAAGGTATCTCACTCATATTTCATATTTTTATCAGTTCTATTCTTGTTGTGGTTGTTTTAAGCTAATATTCTATATTTTCTTACTTAGGAATTGAGGCGTATAAAACCAGTTCCAAAACTTGCTTGCCATAGCGTGGCATCTTGGTGCCATCCCCGGGCTCCAAACCTTGATATTCTTACTTGCGTTAAGGATTCTCATATATGGTATGAATTCCTTCCACTCTTGTGCAAATTATCTCCAAAAAGCTTATGACATAATCTGAGAAAATTTTATAATTTAAGGCTGTGCTTCTAAGGGCTTATTAGTACTTCCTTCGGAATTCTAACAGGGCTATTGAACATCCGACATATTCAGCTTTAACAAGACCTTTGTGCGAATTGTCATCACTTGTTCCTCCGCAAGTTCTAGCAGCTACCAAGAAACTTAGAGTATGTCTTTACTTTGCATTTAATGGTTAGAGTTTGGACATATATTTTGAGGTGTGGAAATTTTGAAAGTAGGTTTGCTTGTCTACTTTAATAACTGGACTTTGTAGATTAACTGATGATTCATATGAACATATTAATATGACGCATTCCTATCGCTTTCTCTGTCTTTGCAATTAAAACACATGCTATCTTCCTGCCGTACAAATAAACATTCAATTATACAAAGTACCTGAAAGTTGATGAGTCAAAGAGGAAAAAACTGTTGTTTTCTTACCCCTTTTTGGTCAAAATCCTTAACTTATGAAGTTAGATGCTTGAGTCCCAACCCTTGCATGGAAAGTTTGCTGAAAAGTTCTGAGAAAACTTGCATTGCATGCACTTGTACTCACGAGTCATGGATCAATTTTTGCATTGGCCATTTTCCATCAGTGCATGTAGTGTGCTACCATCTTTGTGAATCTCTTTTGATTTGAACTTCATGCACAACAAAGGTGCACGCTCAATGTGATTAGGATTTGGAGATAGCTTGGGTTGCTTGGCTCTGGGCTGATTGCAGACTAGCCTTATTCTGGACCCTTGTGTGACTTGATCATAGCTAGTTGTGGTTTTGATTGGTTGGGTGTGAGTATATTGGATGAACTCACAACTCTATTGCAAATATGACCCAAGAGCTTATGCTCTGAATGGACCTGCTCAAGCATTAGGATTATAGGATATGCATCGGCAAGCATTAACTGATTGTGAATGCAAGTTCTTGTGCAACATTTTTTCTTCTGACAAGAACTAATGCTTCTGTAAGCAGGTGATGTTAAGTGATGATGAACTTTGAAACATGAATATGATTGTTTTTTAGATGAGTTGAGGTGTTTTATATGTGGGACTCCATGGAGATTCAAATTTTGTAAGCTAATAGGCTACTTGGACTTAAACCATATATAGGTTGACCACTCTGTCAAGAACATTTACTTATCTTTTGGTAAGAAAAGAAGGGCTGTTCCATTGATCTCTACTTCTTGCTTGCTTTTAGCTCTTCTTTATTTAGCTACTTCACAAGTTGAACTGCAATCCCTGAAAGGAGAAAAGAAAGGTATCAAGTGGATGAAGGAACTGGTTTTTTGCTGGATTAATGGAAAAGTGGAGATGGAGAGTGGGATTTAACAAGCATTGCAGCAGCTCAAGAAATGTCCAGTTTGAGCCTAAGATTAGACCCCCTCTTAGACCATTAAATGATTAAACATGGGATGGAAGTTTGAGAATTGGCAAGGTTAATGCGAGGATTTTTGTAGGGTAATGGTTTGGTGAAAAAGAAGATGGCCTTGGTGCAACAGTAAGGTTGCTCCATTATGACCTAGGTGTCATAGGTTTGAAATACAGAAACGGCCTTTCAATATACGTGTTAAGGTTGTGTACATTCAACCCTCTCCGTACCTTGTATTGGTAGGAGCCTTTTGCCCTGGGATGTCCTTTTCCTTAATATTTTAGTGAAAAATGTCCAATTATGATTTGCTAATTGAAGCTCAAGTAGGTCAGTTGGAAAGCGAATTCTTCTCAATAAAACAAGTCAAAGCTTTATGTGATGGTTGACTAACAAAAAGCTCGGTGGACGTTGGAGATGCTCTATGGAAAGAATTAGGTGAGATCTTTAAGCTGTAACTCATATGATGGAGGAGATCAACAAGGATGATCCAATCTTATATATTTCCTCTCTCAAGCTTTCATAATAGTTTGGGAAGTCCATCTAAGTCATTTTAAAGAAATACTTGCTGGAACATTGTGGTAAGGCAACAAATGACAGGGAATGTTTGGATATTTCTATAGGATTGGGCTGAAAATTTTGTAGGATTCATGGATTAGGCTGTCCATTTAAACATGCTGCTGTATCAACCAAATACCACTTAGCCCAAATCCTGTGCTAAGAAAAGAAAGACCTCCATAGGTCCTTTTTTGCTTTCTGCAGCCAAAGGCTAGGATATGGAATGGGTTTGGACAGGCTCTTAGAAAATGCAAGATGGATGGGCTAACAAGCCTGATTCATGCAGGATTTTCAGCCATATCTGATAGGAATATTTAAAAAGTCCCTAAGTGTATTATTTAGATCAAGGTTTTAAATCCCGTGGGATAAGACTCTCCCAGTTTTTCTGTGGATCAAGATGCTCTACAGCTGGTATGGGGGATGTCTTGGGATGTGCCAATGATGATGCTGGATGATGATAGGATGGTCTCATCCTGCCACTTGGGATGGTACCCCATCCCAAAGCATCATGCGGGATGTCTACTGGGATGTGAAACCATGATATAGATCATGATTTAGATATGCAATTTAACATATGAATGCAATAAGTGACTGTAATATGTGTGAGCACACAAGTGAACTATGTCTAAACTTGTAAACAGCAAAAATCTGAATACATTAATTGTCGATCTTCCTTATCAAATTGATCCTATATACATGTAACAGATTAGGATCATTTTGGATGTCTATGTGCTCATACTTGTCTGTTGAAGTAATACTAAAAGTTATATATACCAATATAAAAGGTACTGGTACATTGGTTTTTCTGAAGGCTGTCAGTTCCGAACTACATGGTATCTTATTGTAGGTCTATTGCATGGTTGCACATCCATTACAACCACATCTTGTTGCAACTGGAACCAATATTGGTGTTATTTTAAGTGAGTTTGATGCAAGGGCTCTTCCAGCTGTGGCTCCTCTACCAACACCACCAGGTAGCAGGGAACATTCTGCAGTGTACATTGTGGAAAGGGAGCTTAAGTTACTAAATTTTCAGCTATCAAGCACGGCCAATCCATCTCTGGGAAGCACTGGCAGCATAACTGAAACAGGAAGATCTAGAGCAGAGTCAGCAGAACAGTTGCTGGTTAAGCAGACTAAGAAGCACTTCAACACGCCTGCTCCACATGATTCATATTCAATTCTCTCTGTGAGCAGTTCTGGAAAGTGAGTTTCTATTTCTTAGCATGCCACCTATATATGTCTATCTATCTTAGATGGCGACCACCTTAAAATTCTGTTATGTCGTTTGTGGTTTGAAGATCTATGCATATTTTGTTGGTGTTTTATAGATAAACATTTTACTAGATGTCTTGTTTATATGAATTTATCTTCAAAATATGGATACTTGTGTAGGGAGATGGTGATATAGTTTTCTTTTTCTTGATTTTTCCATTCTTTTGGTCACTGGATTCATATCTAGCCATCTTTATGAATTAATAATGACATGATCTCTCTCTCTCTCTCTCTCTCTCTCTCTCTCTCACACACACACACACACACACACACACACACACACACACACACACAATCCTGGGAGTACCAACTTTGTTGGAGACCAACATTTTGAGACAGGATTCCACTTGAAAAATTTGCTGATATTTGTGACCCAACATTTCCTTAATTTTCAAATTCTTGATTCTTAACAGAAAACAGTAGGGCCTGTTGTTGTCAGGCTTTTATTGCATCAGAACCTAGAATAAATGAATTTTATGAAAAATTCCTGCTTGGTTGCTTTTTACAATAGATGTTTTTGAAGAACCTTTTTTTATGAGAAAAAAATGGTTTTGATGGACTGAGTGGCAAAATCACGTTATTTGATTATTTGGTTCAATAGATCTTACAGATGACCTAATAGCCCCTAGGCCTTTATGTGCTATCTTTTACTGTTTATTTCACAACTGTGGAACTTTCACGTGTAAAAGTTTCTTTCAAGCAAGTTATTTTATGTTAAATTGCTAAAGAATTTGGTCATATAATCATGATTGTCTCATGTAAAAGGTAAGCAGTTCTTATTATTAGTTATAATGCAGTGTTAACATTTGCTCTGCAACTGATCCTTATTTTTCTAATATTTGCAGGTATGTTGCTATTGTATGGCCTGATATTCCTTCATTTGCGGTGTACAAGGCCAGTGATTGGTCAGTTGTTGATTCAGGGACTGGAAGGCTTTTTGCTTGGGACACATGTCGTGACAGATTTGCTTTGGTTGAGACTGCATTACCTCCAAGAATACCACTTGTTGTTAAAGGTAGTTCATCTAGAAAGGCAAAAGAAGCTGCAGCAGCAGCAGCTCAAGCAGCCGCCGCCGCCGCTAGTGCAGCTTCTGCAGCCACAGTGCAAGTGCGTATTTTACTGGATGATGGGACTTCACATGTTTTGACAAGGTCCATTGAAGGTCGTAGTGAACCAGTATGTAGCTTGACTTGTCTTTATGTACATATTTTCCTTCTTTTAGTGGAAACTGACATTTTTATGATTCTCTTGATTATGCTTATGCACATGATGATTGATTTAGGATTTAGTGCCTTAGTTTTAGTTTGTGGTTCTATACTTATTCAACATTATGTTGCATTATGCCAAAATTAAGATATTAGTAAATTCAATGGTATGTTAGTTATTCACTCTGTTTCATTCAGCATATCATATGCTCTAATTTGCTGAATCTCCCTTCAGTCACCTTTTTGCCCCTGCTTTTTAATTGATAAATTGGTTTTTGATTCTATTTATTGAAACATCTGGTTGAAGGTTATTGGTTTGCATGGTGGTGCATTGCTTGGTGTAGCATATCGAACATCACGAAGGATCAGCCCTGTAGCTGCAACTGCTATATCAACAATTCAATCAATGCCATTATCAGGTTTTGGCAACAGTGGATTTGCAGCAGCTGATGATCCCTTTTCTTCGAAGCAGTCTGAAGCAGCGTCTCAAAATTTCCAGCTATACAGGTATTAGAGAATGAGACAACCTGCCTGTTGTTCTATTTAAGTAATGTTTTTCATTGCTTTGCTCATTGAAGCAACTGAAACTTCTCAAAATTATGTTGATCTTACATATATTATGTATTAATTGCGTAAAATTGATCTCATAAATTCAGCTGTATTCTCAAAACTGTTTAGCATATTCTTGATAACCCATATATTGATCCATAACAAACATTGATCTTGGCTACTGGTTCATCTTTTTCTAGATATCTTATTTCAAACCCTAATTTGATGAACATTATGATATGCAGTTGGGAAACTTTCCAACCTGTAAGCGGTCTTCTCTCTCAGCCAGAGTGGACTGCATGGGACCAAACGGTTGAGTATTGTGCTTTTGCCTACCATCAGTACGTTGTCGTATCTTCATTGCGCCCTCAGTATAGGTATCTTGGTGATGTGGCAATTCCCTTTGCTACTGGTGCTGTTTGGCATCGCAGGCAGCTGTTTGTTGCCACTCCAACTACCATTGAGTAAGATATTACTGACCACTTCCCAACTTAGTTTTTGCTCCGCTGGAACACAGTTTGTTTATTGATTTGTTTTTGCACAAATGCGCATTTACATGGTGACTGGATCAAAACAAATTTGGATGTTCATTTTTACACCAATATATTATTTCATTAGCTGTCATATTAAAGTAGTTATATTATCTTGATATTGGTCTTTCATATAATCCTCTGTAGTTGTTGCTATTGCTACCTTTTCGACCGTTGTTATATGTTTCTAGTTGTGTATCCTTTAGTAATGGCATGTAGACCTAAGCATCTATCGGGCCGAGCTATTTCCTACCAAGCCTAAATACGATTGCAGTGGCTCAAACCTAGGCCCAAGCTTCACTTGCCTGGACTCGGACTTAAAACTTCAAGTTCAAACCCAGCTCAACATTTTAAGATACAAGCCCATGCTTGGCTTGACTAGATCTAGAACATTGTCCATCTTGTGTTAGCTGGGATTTGGAGGAGGGAGAGATCAGCAATGTTTGCCATCGGTGGGGAGGGAAGGAGAGAGAGGAGGAGGCAGTGTACTAGTGGAGAGTGAGGGCATGGTCCTTCCCATGTTGACTGGGATTTGGGGAGAAGGAGAGATTAGAAAACAGCCATTGATGGTGGGGAGGGAGAGACTTAATGTTTCTCTCTCATCTCTTTTTATATTTTAATTTTCAATTTTTGTTAAACATATAGATAATATGATATAAAAATAATGGAGTGTCGGATCTAGTCGGGGGCTGGGCTAAAAATAGCAAGCTCAAGCCTGGCCAATTTTTGTCAGGCCTAAAAAATTGAGGCCTAGTCCTGCCCATCGGGCCAAAAACCTCGGTCTAAGCCTGGCAAAGATCAGGTCAGCCAGGGTTGGGCGAGCCGAGCTGACTTTGCACAGGTCTATGCATGACTATATTTATGTGTACATGTGCACACGTGCATGAATGGATGTATGAGCAGCGTGCATATTGTACTATGCTATATGGTATTGTAATGTATTGCCCATATTTGCATGCATCTGTGTATACACACCACCATATCATTATCGTCTCTTGTATATAATCAAAGTTGCTACAACAATGTGTCATCATTTCTTCTATATAAATTTTTGTTCAGTTTATGTTTCCTTTAATGATCTTAATGTTAATTCTTTTTTATTTTTCTGTCCTTTTTGCATCTTTTTCTATTGCATTATGGGCCAAATATTTTAATTTACGTATTCAGTGCTGTACCTTCTAGTGGGTGATGTGATAGGGGTGGATTCAAGGGGGGCTAGGAGGAGGTCACAACCTTCCAGGGCGATCCAAAAATCCTCTTATGGCATCAATTTAAGTCTCCCTCGTATTCCTAAGCCTATACATATGCTGCCCCAACTCCAGCCCGCATTCGGTTATACACACTAATTTAGATGCAATGAATCTCAAACCTAGTATGATTAGAATTCATTTAGAAATAGAATTATACAAATTCATTAGCGCTGCGATTTGAAGATTACAATCCTTTTTCTGGTAGAATTTAGAATACCTTCCTTGGTGATTAGATATTCCTACATCCTCATCCATCTGAATAAGGAACCTATGCCTATGTGATATCATTTTCTTTCCTAATCTATTGTCCTAAGCAAAGCCTATGATAATAAAGATAACTTTCTATTAGTTTCCATTTGGTTTTGAAAAGTGGAAAAATTCATCAGAGAGAGGGTGTGGGGGGGAGGGGCAGTGTCATGAGAAGGAAAAGGAGCAAAGAAAGAAAAAGGAACCTGTGGCATGAAACAATGAGTAGGTTTGTTTCTTTTCCATCTATTTTTTATTTTCTTTGACATCTTTTTGATCCAAGAACTATGTCATATGTTAATTTGTTCTCTTAGCTGTGGACCATAAATCATTAGATGATTTTGTATTGATATATGCCAGACCTTAAATACAAACCATATTTTATTGTTTAGGTTTTTGAATAATATTTGTAACTTTTCCTCTGCCTAACCCATTTTATATGCTACATTTTATTTTTGTAGTAGCATAGCTGCCTCTTTCTGTCAATTATCTCACTATGTAAATATTTTTATGGGAAAATTATAGAGACACCTCTTCAAGTTTGGTAAGAAACACTTCGACTCTAAATTTTTAAAAAGTTTCAATTAGACACCATAACTTATCCTTTTTGTTGCATTATGGCCTAGCTGTCCATCTAAGTTTTGATATAGTTTATGGAGTGAAGAAAAAGACTAAAATACCCTCACTCTTCTAGATCAAAAGATAAATAAAAGGGAGAAACATCTAGATGATCACAAAAGATTGGAAAAAATAGAAGAAAGACAAAAAATAAAGCAATGCACTGTTGAATTGGATCACCCACTGGTCGCTTTGAGATCTGTGCATGTAAATGAATGATGGAACTCGGAACACTTTTGAGATCTGGGCTGTGGGTGATCCTGTTCTTGTCAGTGGGTTTGAACGATCGGACAAGGAGGGTGGGGATCGAGGAAGGCTGGAGCTAGGCCGATGGTGGGGAGTCGGTGTTGGCAGTCCAAGCTTAGCTGCGAGGCCACCTTCTCTGTTGCACCCTCACTCATCACCTCATGGAGCATGGAGGCCACATTCTCCACCACCTATTCCCCTTCCTGCTGTCCATTATCTTGTTGATAACCTACATGCCATCTCTTTTGTCACCTCCAACCCTCTCTAGCACCTTTTGTGTTGCAACCTCATCTCCTAGATCTTCCACCCCTCCTTTATCTAGCTCTATGCCGACAGCCACTCCTGGGTCCTCGGCATGCTCATCCACCACCTTAGTTGCCAAGCCCATTCCAACTTTGATAACATCATCATCGCCATGGAGAGTTTTCGGTTCACCATGTTCTTATGTATGCCTTCGTGAGAAATTTGACATGGCTATCAAGCACATTAAGGTTGCACAGAGAAGCCTCCTGCCATATGGCAATGAACTCAGCTTCCTTGCCTTCAATCTCAAAGTATATCTTCTGAAATCGGTTAAAGACAGTTATTAAAAATGCAACAAAAACAAGAAGAGCTATTTGTCCCATGGATCAAAGATCGAAAAGAATTCAAGAAATAGTTGCAATAGCAGAAGAGAGAAGAAACAAGAAAGGTTTGTTTATGTAGACTTCCTCCTTGACATGGGACTTCCAGGAGGAGGAAAGAAGCTTAACCACATGGGAGGTGCTGATCCTATGCTCTGAGTTTCTGAACATAGGCACTAACACCACCTTGACCATGTGTAATCATGCCGCCATTTAGGGTCTGTTCTTTTGTGGGTAAAAAATTTATCTAGGAATCTATATTTTTCTAGGTAAATATTCTCCGGGCAACATTTAGACAATAAAATAATTTATCCATGTTCTTTTACACATAGGAAAGTGCCTTTGAAATCTATTATCCATGTTCTTTTGCACTACTACTTTCCTAGGTAAATTGCTAAAATTTATCCATATTTTTCATGACATCCTTTATGCTTTTTAGGTTTGGAGAAAGTGGAAGACTGAGTTATTGAGCATTGAATTATGGAGACATTGGAAATGAGAATGGAATATTTTAGTAATAAAATTAAATGCCTACTTTATTGGCTGATGGGAAAATGATTTAGCGACCCCCTAGGTGGATAAGATTTTTCCTCCATTTCATGGGTAAATGCTACCCATGGAGAGGTATAACGTATCCATCTTGAAAAAGTGTGAGAACATGGGTAAGTTGGTCAATGAGAAAATTGATCAACTTTTTCATGATATTTACCCACAAAAGAACGGGCTCTTAAGGGAAAAATGGCTCTAGCAATCAAGCAGCCATGCAGCTCTCATCCTGCCAATGGAAATACTCTGTCACAGAGAAAAGTGGTAGGTTCCATATACCATTCCAATCTCATGCCTCTCTTTAAAGCAGCATAAAAATTAGATCATGTTCTGCTATTGCAATTGCAAGATTGTCCCAAAAGTTACAGGTTGTATCATCAATCTCCTGTAGAATCGCAGGCAGAAAGCTTGCTGTTGAAGAATTTGTTTTTCAGGTTCCCCATGGTTTTGCAATAAACACGGGATTTTTATTTGTATATTTCAATACTTGGAACGTGCAAAGTTGTTCCATCAGAATGTGCTGATTATTAGGTATCAATTTCTGCATGTTGCCAGAATTGTTATCGGCTTACAATGTGGATGATAGACCTTAAACCAAATGCCTTGTTTTGTAAGCATAGGTTGGTCTGGAATGAAGCAATTCATTTTTTTGGATAATGATCTGAACAAATTGAGCAGGATGAAAAAAATGAAGGTTCAGCATCTGTTACTGGGAAAAAAAATGGTTTAGCTATGTGCCCAAGCGATGGAAAGGAGATATCAAGAATCCTCACCAGGCTAGCTAAAAGAAACTAAAAAGAATTCTTGACTATGTGATCATACGCCTTTCTGAATAGTCAATGGTCAATGATGAGTGTGGTAGTAGTCACTTAGTTTGTCTAGTTTGTAGTCTTGTTGTTGGTCAAATCCTTGGCGGTCAGTGCACCCTCTCTCTCTCTCTCTCTCTCTCTCTCTCTCGTCTTTTGACTCTTTTCTCATCTACCTTTCTTCCACTGTGAAATAATAACAAAGGGGCCAGAGATGCCCTTCCATCCTCGCCCCATCAATGTCGTTGCTGTGCTCGCTCATCCTTTGTTTCTCTCTTCACTCTTCTCCTGATTACTCCATTTTATTTCCTCAAGATGGTAATGTTCCTTTGCCCTTTGGTTGGCTGGTTATGCTTGGTGATAGAGTAGCGGAGACGTAGCACTAGTGGTCCACACCTAGTCATCTTCCCATGCCCCCAATTCCTCCACTACTTCTGAATGAGGTTCTCGCCTTCTTCCCTCCAGACCACCTTTCCCTCTTCCTAGCTAGGCAACCACAATGTATGGCTCCACTTCTACTGTCGACCACCACCACCACATACTACTCGCACCTAAGGAACCTTCGCCAGATAGGACAAGTGGGCTTGAATAGTGAGGAAGTCACCTTCTCCGCCGCTGCTCTTCTTTTACTCATTTACTTTCTGCCAAAACTAAAGGCCTCTTGCTAATTTAGTAGGAAGGGCATTTATGAAATTTTAGAACTATTTTGTTCAAGGTTTTAAATCCTGTAGGATAAAGGTGTCCTGATTTCTCCTTGAAATAGGATGTTCCATTGTCCCATCCCATCTTGTCCCAGCAGTAGCTTTGATCGTGCATCCCAATAGATATCCTCCATGTCCCTTCCCTTCTTTCTTTTTTTTTTTGTTTTTTTATTTTTTTCCTTCTTTTCTTCTTCCTTTCTTTTCTGTTCTCTTTCTTTCTTTTTCTTTTTCCTTCCTTCATTGTTTTTCTTTTTCTTCTTCTTTTCTTTCACTTTTTTCTTTTCTTCATCTTTCTTTACTTTCCTACTTTTCTCTTTCTTTCTCTTCCTGCATGGATGGGTTTGAGTCCCAGTCCTATTTTCTCACAGGAACAGGATAGGACGGTCGGGATGTCTTTCGTCTTACCAGAACGTAAAATTTTGGTTTTGTTATCACGTGATGATCATATGATAACAATTTCTAATAGAGATAGACGACCGGACCACATTGCGATGAAAAAATAAATTAAGGAGCCTAATTGAAACCTTTTAAAAATTTGGGGTCGAAGTGTTTCTTGTCCAAACCTAAAGAAGGGTCTTTATAATTTTTCTATTTTTATTCTTTTATTAAGAAAATGAAGCATGGTGGAGTTTCTTATCTCCTCTCATAAATAAATTAAAAAGTTCTAGTCAAGATTTGGTGTACTGACCCACCATACGACTTTGAGGTTTGGTTTAGAATATGAACCAAACCGGTCCATACTAGTTCAAACAGCGCAGAACCATCCCAAATCTCTCAGTACTGACCTGTATAGCCTGATTTCAGGTGCTACCATGGCGAGGAGTGAGAAAATGATGTTGAAAGCTTTTCTCAGTGCAAGATGTGTATCATATTATACTGAGCAGTAATGTACCGGTATTGGTATGGTTCTTAATACTAGTTTTGCAAATCTTGGTTCTAGCTACATTAATTATAATAGAAATCATGGTTTACGGAATCGGTCCGAACCGCGCGGTTTGAGGCATTTTGAACCAAACCGGCTCCCAACCGGTCTGGTTCGCACTTGGAAATCAGGACCCGTAGAAAAAAAAATAGGAAACCACCCAATTCGGTATGGTTTGGTATGGTACAGATCGGTATAGGCCGGTACAGTTCGGTTCGGTCTTTTTTTTTTTTTTTTGGCTGTTGGATGGATTTTTTTTTAATTTTTTATTATCGGTACGGACCGATATGGTATAGTACGATACGGACCGGTACCATACTATATCGATCAGCAATCGGTATAGTGTCTGGTGCCGGTATGTAAAACCTTGACAGAAATTAATTGGTTTTTGTTTTAGCTTTTTAAAAGATGTCAAAATGCATATAAAAATATGGGTACATGTGTAAAACAAAGATTAATAAGTTAGTTATTCCGATATTTGATGCTGGCTCCCCAAGATAAAATTCCTGGCTCCTCTCCTGGATGCGATGTTTATTCATGTGGTCGATATGCTCTTATTCCAGCAGAAAAATGTGTAATTGCAGCTACGTAATTGTGTTATCTTTGTTGGTTTTCACATCGGAAATCAATATGCAAGTGTGCTGTTTGCTGTTGAGCAAGATTTCAAGTGCTAGCATTGGTGGATGTGCTGGCTAGTGATTGGCATGGCACAAAAAGTGCTAGCATTGGTGGATGTGCTGGCTAGTGATTGGCATGGCACATGTTGTGCCATGCCATTGCCAAAAAAGAAGAAAATGGTACAAGAAGAATGATTTTTGTGCTCGATATCAAGCAATATCGAGCCCTATCAACCCATTTCGGCATGGGGCACCAAACCAGCATGGTTAATATGCTAACAAGTAGATATGTGTGCTAAGTGTAGGAATCAATCTAGCACATTCAGCACGGACCAACACTTGAATCCTTGCCATTAATGTTGATCTTTTAGGGTCATCTATTGGCAGGTCAACCTTTGTTCTTGTTTCCAAGTTAATGTTAAATATATGTGCCCTAGAAGCCAGAATTGGCTGACACTTGTAATACACTTCTAAGGGCAAAATTGTAATTTTGACTAAAATCAATAAATGGGTTATTTTCTATCACATATGTGTATTTAGTGTCTGTGATACATCCTTTGAGTTAATGGCAATGATAATTCATATTTTCAAGAGTTGAAAATTTAAGACATGAATAATCATTATTAACTCATAAATTGCTCCCGACCATAGGATCATCACGAGGATGGTGATTGATCCGGAAGGTTGGTGTACAATCGCTTATCTTTAGTAGATGAGTCTTGAGTCTACGGTGTGGAGACACCGGAGCGAGAGTACAGGTACTCGTTAGAGAACGAGGGCACTGAGCGTGACCACCTCGAGTAGTCATTAGGGAGTCTACCTTCTCGTCAATGACTGACTCGATGCTGCAGTAGTGTGTCTGGTTCTTTGACCTGAGGTGCATCGGTAGTTCACCTTGAGGGTGTTATAGTTTGACTACACCATTACTCGGTCTCCTAGCCATATGGAACCCTGAGGTGTATGTTGGCTATAGCATGTTCATTGTAGGAACTGGATTGGCATCAAGATGGAATCTATCTACCTCGGTGGTAGAGGAGCAGCCCTATGATGATCATGAGAATCAAGTCCAGAAGTCCATGGCCATGGTAGAGTGAAATAATAGAAAGAGTTTCTATTTAGATTTTCACATTGGACTCGAATCGAATGATTACATCATATGACAGAGACTAGGGTTTGACGAGTTCACCTTAACCCTAATCTGATCGGGGCTCAAGATAGAAGAACTTAATCACACAGGTAGCTGCACCAAGAGGTTCGCATTCAGCTCTGATGGGTTGCCACCATATACTGCTAGGTGTCACTGGTGGATTTTGGGAGCAATTAGAATGATTTAGATGATCGATCATTCTAGCTGTTCGAATCAGAAGAGTTCTGATCCATCGAAAGGAGTTTCGATGATGTCGATGATAGAGATCATGACATATCCCATTACCATACAGAACTGAACCTAACTGGGTCACACAAACAAGGGTTTGAATCTGGTGATCATCAATTGAACTGATCTAGTTCAATTGATCTGAATGAGATTCAATTAGGTTCAAGGAAATCGTGCTAGCACTCGATTGAACCTAACGTTCTTCTTTTACTATCATAAATAAGTTGTCCTGTCTGAGCCAAAGGAGTTTGTGCTCAATCAGAGGCCTTCATATGGTCTGACTGGAGGTTGTCCAAGTCAGAAAAGGTTGTCTTATTTTGTAAGACATTACCTGCCATTTTTGGTCACCTGCCATTTCTTGTTCTTTGACTTTGGTCAAAAGTCTACCTTTGACTGGTCAAACGTTGACCATTGACACTTTGACTTTTGACCACATGTCATGCACCTATTGGAGAGCTGGTGGGGGCCTGTCCCCCTGCCAGAACCTGGCAAGGAGGGCGCATGCCACCCTAGGCGTGCGCCCAAGTTGGAGGCGCCTAGGAGTCCTTGTTGGACAAGGACTCCACCTCCCTTTTGGATTCCAATTAGAGTTCTTCTAAGAATCCAACTTTGACTGGTCTTAGGCGCCCTCTAAGGAGGAATCCAGGGGACTCTATTCCCACCAATCAGATTTAGATCTGATTTCACAAAGGGTTGTGATTGGTTGGGAAGAAGAGTTGGATCATAGTTAGTCTATAAATAAGACCCTGTGTCCAACTCAGATTGAGATGAGATTATGTAATTAGAATTCCCCACGCCCCTAGGCTGCCTCTCCCCTCCACGCCAAACCACCTTCTCCCTTTGCTCTCCACGTCCAAAAGGAGTTTTGGATTTTTGTTGGTGCGATTAAAGCAAGAGAAAGACGATCAAAAGCTAGAAGGCTGCACTGCTGCAAAGGACGACTGCTGATCTTCAAAAGGAGTTTTGAAGATCCTCCAGATCAGATCTAGATCTGATTTTTGGAGGCGTGATAGAGAAGAAGAGGATCTCCAGATCCAGTCCGAGTGGATACCGGTAGAGGCCAGGCGCTTGCGTGGCTAGATCCAGAACCTTCCGCTGCATACAGGATCATCAAGGGATAATAGGATTACCCAAATCAGGTAAATTAAATTTGATTTAATTTATCTTATTTTATTTTATTTATTAAAATAATAAGAATTCAGATCTGAAACATCTCAAGATCTGATATAGATCAAGAGAAAAATTTTTGAAATATATCTCTTGATCTGATCAGATCTGAACGAACCTGGACCGGGAAATCAGGATTTTCCTTCAACTGGTATCAGAGCCATGGTTCTAAAATTGTTTAGATCTGATTTTAAATTTATTTTAATTAGAAAATAAGTGATTTTCAGATGTCACATGAGATGTGATCAGATCTGAAATCAGAAAAAATTAAAATTAAATGATTTGGATCTAAGATTAGAAGATATGCATGACTAGTTCTAGAATAGAATAGTTCTATAGAATAGTCTTGCATGTTTTAATTTAATGATTAAATCATATTTTAGATCCTTTTATTTACTATTTTTTGATATTATAAGTGTTATAATAACATCTAAAAAATAGTAAATAAAAATTATTTAATTTTAAATATCATATGAGATATGATTGATGCATGTCTAGACTAGTTGTAGAATAGTTCTACATAATTGTCTAGATTAGAATTTATTTTGATTAAGATCAATTTAAATCTAATTTTTTAGATTATTATGAGATAATTTAGATCTGAAAACATGCATGATTTGATACATGAGATGTATGCAAAATATGCCATGATTAGATCTAATTTGTATATGAGATATATGATATAGATCTAAAACTGTTTTGTAGTATTGCATGTTCCTGATTAAGGCGTTCCTCTTGGCCGTCCGGTCATAAGAACGAAGAAGGGTTTAAAGGCCCTCTCTTCCCATTCGATGGGGTGTTCTTATGATGTGTAGGGGTGCTGCGTGTTCGTCCTTAATCAGAAATCCAAAACTTACTTTCTGCAAAACCCTAGATCCTGAAACCCTAGGATTTATTGTGCATATTTTGTTTATGAACCCTACTTAATTAAGAATTAAGTTTATGGAATATTAATTAGGTCTAAAATTGAGAATTTTCAGATCTAAGACATATTCATAATACTGGGTTCGGGCTTGGGTAGCTCAATTAGGTCTAAGCGGTTGATCAAACCGAATCAAGAGTTGGTTAGATGGGATCAACAATGCTTAAATTGACCAGCCTAATAGGATTAAGTCTGGGTCAAGATCGAGTCACGATCAAGCAAGACCTAATTAGGCTCAGAGGTTAGAGTCTGGATTGTAGGCTAACCCAATTGGTTCTGACTCAACAATTTGGTGTCTAAGGTAAGTTTGGCACATACGACCGACTGGTTTTTAATTGGAAGCTACTCGACCTGAATGCGTTCTTGTACGAGTTAATGGCATATTCCTTCCACCGGTCTCACTTACCTGGCCATATCTGTTGACACAGTTCTGATCTGAGGTGGTCAATAATCCGAGCTAACCCATGCCACTAGGTTAGTCATAATTGTTATGACTAAGCCAAGTCTAGTTTAATGAGACCTGAATCAATTCTCCCTAAGAAAAGATTAAGTCTGAGGTCTTCCACCATTGTAGATGTGCGGGCCCTTTCCGGGGTTGATTGTTCTCGGCTGGATACAGTGGCTCAGTTGCACCGGGAAGATGCAACCATGTCTATTAGGCATTGGATGCTATGGGCTGGAGGATGAGTTGGGCTCAATATTTTCGGATACGGTGAGAGACTCAATTAGAAACCCAGTCTATGCAAATGGTGGGTCTGACTTAACTAAGGAGTGGATCAATATTCCGGATACGGTGAGATTCATGAATTAGAGACCAAGTTTGGGTGCACCATGATTAGAGAATCATTGAACAAGAGTTGTTCACTCATTGGCTAACCCATCACCAATAACTGTTAGGTGAGGTGATGAGTCAGTTGGTGAGACCGCACCACCCACTAGAAATCATTAATCGTGGAGATTTTCGCATCTCTACAGAGGGAGTGTAGGGATCCGAGAAAATAGTGGGAGCTAATTTGTTTAAAAATAAAATTCTAAATAAATTGGTCAAGTCAAAATTAAGTATCTAACTAGAAGAACTAATTTGTTTAAAAATAAAATCTCTAAACAAATTGGTCAAGTCAAAATTACAGTATCTAACTAGAATCTTTGACTCTCTACAGGAAAATGTCTGCGTCCAACCCATTGGCACGTATCCTGGACACACATAGACTGACTGGACCCAATTATAAAGATTGGCTCAGGAACTACAAAATTATTTTGGGTTCCGAGAAGTTAACCCATGTTTTGGACCAGGACCCTCCCACCTTACCAGCCCGTCCATCCTGTTGAACAGAGAGCGTCTCTGGAAAAATGGATTAGACGAAGATAATAAGGCCAGATATTACATGTTGGGCTCGATGTCTGATGAGCTCCAGCGCCAACATGAAGATATCGGGACTGCTCGCCAAATGTTGGCTCACCTGCAGGAGATGTTTGGTGAACAGAGTCGCGCAGCCAAAGTATCAAGTCACGAAATGACTTTTTAAGGCTAAGATGCGTGATGGGCAGTCAGTCCAAGATCACTGTCTGACAATGATCAAGGACATGGAAGAGCTTGAGAAGCTCGGTGTGAAGTTAGACTTGGACCTGCAGAACGATATTATTCTGCAATCCTTGACTGATGCATATGGGCAATTCATCATGAATTACCACATGCATAAACTTCAAAATTCCTTGGCCGAATTAATGAATATGCTGGTTACCGCTGAGCTTTCTATGAAAGGTTCTAAAGGCTCAGTTCTTGCTATGGAACGGACTTCTTCCAAAAGAAAGTCTTATGGAAAGAAAAAGAAGTCTGTGAAAAAGCAAGAAGGTGGAAGGATCAAAGAAGAAGAAGGCAGAAGCCGAAGAATGAAAGGTCGATGTCAAAGGAAAGTGTTTCCATTGCAACAGCGACGGCCATTGGAAGCGGAACTGCCCTACTTACCTGGCCACCCTGAAGAACAAGAAGGAAGGTCCTTCTGGAGGTATGCTCGTTATTGAGTCTAACCTTACGGTTTCTTCTGCATCCAGTTGGGTGCTTGACTCTGGTTCTAGTGCTCATCTGTGCACTTCTATGCAGGGTCTTGAGGATAGCAGGAGGCTGAGGGATGGAGACATGATCCTACGCATCGGTAATGGAGCAAGAGTTGCTGCAGTAGCCGTGGGAACATACCCTCTTCGATTACCATCTGGTTTAGACTTAGTTTTGAAAGACTGTTATTATGTGCCTGCAGCTAGCAGGAATTTGATTTCTGTTTCATGCTTAGCACAAGAAGGTTATGTGATTCACCTTCTTTAAGGACCATTGTAACATTCTTTATGAAAGAAATAAAATTGCAAATGGTTTCCTTATTAATGGTCTTTATCAGCTACATATTGATGTACCTATTTCTAACTATCGAGCAAAACGTGAATGCCAAACGACCTAGGGATAGTCCAAACGATAGATATCTATGGCACCTGAGATTAGGTCATATAGCAGAAGATAGGATCAACAAATTGGAGAAAAATGGGCTATTGAGTCCATTGACTTTTGAGTCATATCCAACTTGTGAATCTTGTCTTCAAGGCAAAATGACTAAACTCCCTTTTGTTGGACATGGGGAGAGGGCCACAGATCTCCTTGCCCTAGTACATACTGACGTGTGCGGCCCATTTGATGTGCCGGCTAGAGGCAATTTTGTCTACTTCATTACCTTTACCGATGATCTGTCTAGGTATGGGTATGTGTATCTTATGAGACACAAGTCTGAAGCTTTTGAAAAGTTCAAAGAATTCAGACATGAAGTAGAAAAACAAACTGGAAAAACCCATTAAGGTTCTTCGATCAGATCGAGGAGGTGAATACCTTAGCCGAAAATTCCTAGACTATCTCAAGGAAAATGGCATAGTCTCTCAATGGACTCCACCAGGAACACCTCAACTCAACGGGGTTTCAGAATGGAGAAATCGGACTCTATTGGATATGGTTCGATCCATGATGAGCTTCACAGACCTTCCTGATTTTCTTTGGGGACACTCATTGTTAACTTCAATTTATCTACTGAATAGGGTTCCCTCTAAAACCGTTCCTACCACACCGTATGAGATATGGCACGGTAAGAAACCAAGTCTGAGTCATCTCAGAATTTGGGGTTGTCCGGCTCATGTCAAAAGACAACAAGCGGACAAGTTAGAGTTTAGGTCCTTTCAGAGCTCGATTCATAGGATATCCTAAAGAGTCATTAGGATACTATTTCTACATTCCAGAAGACCACAATGTGATTGTGAGTCGACATGCCATCTTTCTTGAAAAATAGTTTATTCAAGATAGCGGCATTGGAAAGCAGATTAAGCTTGATGAGAAAGTCTCACAAGCAGAACGAGCTAAGGACCAATTGGAACCAAATCAGGTTGAGCCAATAAGAACACTACCTCCTCCACCTCGTAGATCGGAAAGAGTTTTCCCGTCCCCCTGAAAGATACTTAGGTATTATTTCAGAGGAAGTAGAGGAAAATGTTCCTCGTAGGTAATGGTGCTCATGGTGATGATCCCAAAACCTACAACGAGGCGATATCAGATATCGACTCCGAGAAATGGCTAGAGGCAATGCAGTCAGAAATTGACTCGATGCACTCAAACCAAGTCTGGACCTTGGTAGATCCACCAGAAGGTATAGTACCTATTGGGTGTAAATGGATCTTCAAGAGAAAGATTGGTGCAGATGGGAATGTGGAGACATTCAAGGCTAGACTAGTGGCAAAAGGTTATAGTCAACGCGAAGGCATTGACTATCAGGATACCTTTTTTCCCAGTGGCTATGCTAAAATCCATCCGCACATTGCTTGCTGTTGCAGCCTATTTCGATTATGAAATATGGCAAATGGACGTGAAAACGGCATTCTTAAATGGATATCTTGAGGAAGATATCTATATGGAACAGCCGCTAGGTTTCACATCCAGTGATACTGATCACAAGGTTTGCAAGCTGCAAAGGTCCATATATGGACTTAAGCAAGCATCTCGGAGCTGGAACACTCGTTTCAATGATGTGATCAAAAAGTTTGGTTTCATCAAAAATGAAGAGGAACCATGTGTTTTCAAAAAGGGTCAGTGGGAGCGCTGTTGTCTTCCTCGTATTGTACGTGGATGACATCCTCCTTATTGGGAATGATATTCCCATGTTGACATCAGTCAAATATGGTTGTCCAAGGAATTCTCCATGAAAGACCTAGGTGAAGCATCCTTTATTCTAGGAATTAAGGTCTATAGGGATAGACCGAATAGGATGCTAGGACTTTCACAGAAGATGTACATAGAGGAAGTACTAAAGAGGTTTAGTATGGAAAACTCTAAGAGGGGATTAATACCCTTCAGACATGGTATTCATCTTTCCAAGAAGATGTGCCCCAGCACACCTGAGGAAATAGAACGCATGAGCAAGATCCCTTATGCTTCTGCAATAGGGAGCCTCATGTATGCCATGCTATGTACACGACCTGATATAGCCCATGCTGTGAGTGTCACAAGCAGATATCAGTCAAATCCAGGTGAAGAACACTGGACTTCTGTGAAATGTATCCTTAAGTACTTGAGAAGAACTAAGGATATGATGCTGGTCTTTGGTAATGGAGAACTCCAAGTCCAGGGATACACAGACTCGGATTTCATGTCCGATATAGATGATCGAAAGTCGACATCTGGGAGTCTGTTTATGTGCAATGGTGGTGCTGTCAGCTGGAAGAGTTCCAAGCAAACGGCGATACCACTCTCATCCGCGATTACCTCGAAAAGGGTTACGTCGAGGTCAAGAGAGTCAACTCCGCAGATAATGTGGCAGACCCACTTACAAAGCCGTTGGGCCAGCAGCAGATCGAAGCCCACCTTGAGAAGATGGGACTTAGATTTGTAGCCAATTGGCTTTAGGACAAGTGGGAGATTGTTAGATATATGTGCCCTAGAAGCCAGAATTGGCTGACACTTGTAATACACTTCTAGGGGCAAAATTATAATTTTGACTAAAATCAATAAAATGGGTTATTTTCTATCACATATGTGTATTTAGTGTCTGTGATACATCCTTTGAGTTAATGGTAATGATAATTCATATTTTCAAGAGTTGAAAATTTAAGACATGAATAATCATTATTAACTCATAAAATGCTTCCTGACCATAGGATCATCACGAGGATGGTGATTGATCCGGAAGGTTGGTGTACAATCGCTTCTCTTTAGTAGATGAGTCTTGAGTCTACGGTGTGGAGACACCGGAGCGAGAGTACAGGTACTCGTTAGAGAACGAGGGCACTGAGCGTGACCACCTCGAGTAGTCATTAGGGAGTCTACCTTCTCGTCAATGACTGACTCGATGCTGCAGTAGTGTGTCTGGTTCTTTGACCTGAGGTGCATCGGCAGTTCACCTTGAGGGTGTTATAGTTTGACTACACCATTACTCGGTCTCCTAGCCATATGGAACCCTGAGGTGTATGTTGGCTATAGCATGTTCATTGTAGGAACTGGATTGCATCAAGATGGAATCTATCTACCTCGGTGGTAGAGGAGCAGCCCTATGATGATCATGAGAATCAAGTCCAGAAGCCCATGGCCATGGTAGAGTGAAATAATAGAAAGAGTTTCTATTTAGATTTTCACATTGGACTTCGAATCGAATGATTACATCATATGACAGAGACTAGGGTTTGACGAGTTTCACCTTAACCCTAATCTGATCGGGGCTCAAGATAGAAGAACTTAATCACACAGGTAGCTGCACCAAGAGGTTCGCATTCAGCTCTGATGGGTTGCCACCATATACTGCTAGGTGTCACTGGTGGATTTTGGGAGCAATTAGAATGATTTAGATGATCGATCATTCTAGCTGTTCGAATCAGAAGAGTTCTGATCCATCGAAAGGAGTTTCGATGATGTCGATGATAGAGATCATGACATATCCCATTACCATACAGAACTGAACCTAACTGGATCACACAAACAAGGGTTTGAATCTGGTGATCATCAATTGAACTGATCTAGTTCAATTGATCTGAATGAGATTCAATTAGGTTCAAGAAAATCGTGCTAGCACTCGATTGAACCTAACGTTCTTCTTTTACTATCATAAATAAGTTGTCCTGTCTGAGCCAAAGGAGTTTGTGCTCAATCAGAGGCCTTCATATGGTCTGACTGGAGGTTGTCCAAGTCAGAAAAGGTTGTCTTATTTTGTAAGACATTACCTGCCATTTTTGGTCACCTGCCATTTCTTGTTCTTTGACTTTGGTCAAAAGTCTACCTTTGACTGGTCAAACGTTGACCATTGACACTTTGACTTTTGACCACATGTCATGCACCTATTGGAGAGCTGGTGGGGGCCTGTCCCCCTGCCAGAACCTGGCAAGGAGGAGGGCGCACGCCACCTTAGGTGTGCGCCCAAGTTGGAGGCACCCTAGGAGTCCTTGTTGGACAAGGACTCCACCTCCTTTTTGGATTCCAATTAGAGTTCTTCTAAGAATCCAGTTTGACTGGTCTTAGGCGCCCTCTAAGGAGGAATCCAGGGGACTCTATTCCCACCAATCAGATTTAGATCTGATTTCACAAAGGATTGTGATTGGTTGGGAAGAAGAGGAGTTGGATCACAGTTAGTCTATAAATAAGACCTTGTGCCCAACTCAGATTGAGATGAGATTATGTAATCAGAATTCCCCACGCCCCTAGGCTGCCTCTCCCCTCCATGCCAAACCACCTTCTCCCCTTGCTCTCCACGTCCAAAAGGAGTTTTGGATTTTTGTTGGTGCGATTAAAGCAAGAGAAAGGCGATCAAAAGCTAGAAGGCTGCACTACTGCAAAGGACGACTGCTGATCTTCAAAAGGAGTTTTGAAGATCCTCCAGATCAGATCCAGATCTGATTTTTGGAGGCGTGATAGAGAAGAAGAGGATCTCCAGATCCAATCCGAGTGGATACCGGTAGAGGCCAGGCGCTTGCGTGGCTAGATTCAGAACCTTTCGCTGCATACAGGATCATCAACGGATAATTGGATTACCCAAATCAGGTAAATTAAATTTGATTTAATTTATCTTTATTTTATTTTATTTATTAAAATAATAAGAATTAGATCTGAAACATCTCAGATCTGATACAGATCAAAGAGAAATTTTTGAAATATATCTCTCGATCTGAGCAGATCTGAACGAACCTGGACCGGAAAATCAGGATTCCTTCAGTTAATGCATGTCTCTCTCTTTCTCTCCTCTCTTTCACTCAGAGGAAATTCTGAAAGTTATGTTAGGTGTATTTTGAAATATCCATTGTCGATTCTGATGGTTGTCTCACTTTGTCAGTGTTTGGTTTTGTTGACTCGGTCACCTAATTTGATCAGGGATTATATATCATTTGGTATGTTAAGGTTATTTATATTTTACCAAAAAAAGGTATTTTTATGTTTAATTTCTAACTGTCATATTCTTTACCTCTGGTGTTGTATTTGCATTTCAAGTCTTCCTCTTGCTCTTGCACTTGATTCATTACCAAAGCTTTCATTCTCTCTTCAATTTTGCATCTTTTATTGAAGCCAGTGTTTCAAAAGGCTCTAGTGTTATGTGGGTGGTAAAGAGACCACATACCATGTATGTGGTTAGTATCTTATTGACAATATTTAAAAGATAAATGAAGTACATGAAATACAAAAATAACAAATAGTAGCAACAATAATATCAATAATGATAACAATTAACCTTTAGTATTTAATACCTAAAAGTAATATAGATAACATTATTAACAGAAGCCACATCTGACTGGTCCAGTATCCACATCTGGCCTGACCATCCACCTGAAACTCTTGGCTGCACAAGCCGAGATACAAGCACGCTGCGTAGGCCCCATTGCATACAGTAAAAATATATAAAATGTGATGCAATCAGGGACTACGTCCACATATGCAGCCATACACAATAATTTTTTAAAACACTGATTGTGGTCATATATTTTCAAAATCAAGCACTATTAAATGGTAATTGATGTTTTGTTCTTTTCTTGTGTCCCAATAACCTATAATTAATTTAGATGTGGCAACCATGCAAGTAGCTAATAATATGCTCTGTCTTCTCATATTGGACAGTTCCTTCCGAATCTTAAATTTTATTGTGGAATTTGTTTTACCACACTTGTACCTGCTCAAGATTCAAATGCATTCTGTGGTGCTAGTTATTTAATTTAACCAATTCCCAGTTTATTGCCTTCACCTAATAATTAGGAAAATGGGAAGGAAAAATGCTTGCTAAGCACATGCAGGCTTAAATGATGTCTTATTTGTTTTTTTCCCCCCTTTTTTCCTTTCTGGAAGTAAGCAAATTCATGACTATATATATATATATATATTATTTTTATTGGTCTATGTAGATGCTGACTGCATTACACCTTTCTAGGTGTGTTTTTGTAGATGCTGGAGTTGCACCTATCGACCTTGAAACCAAAAGGAGAAAGGAAGAAATTAAAATCAAAGAGGCTCAAAGCAGAGCTGTTGCTGAGCATGGGGAGTTAGCACTTGTCACAGTAGATAGCCCACAAGTTGCCACAAATGAAAGGATCTCATTAAGGCCTCCAATGCTGCAGGTAACCAGTTTCAAGAAGTCCTGGGATAGTTGTGTTTTTTGTTGGATTTTACTAGGTTCAAAATATTGGTGGTCTAGATGTTGTGGCAAGGTTTAGCACCTTGATGTAGTTGCTGGAAGCCTGTAGGTAAGTTGGATATATATACTAATACGTGTTAGGGATGTTGGAAAATAATTTGATGCCTAGATATATACCATATTTTGTAACACTAATGTCTACTTGCATAATGTATACTGTGTCTGTAGTATTACACTAATTATTTATAATGTCGCTCATGATAGCTTATTTATCATAACTTAAAGACATATTTCTATGTATGTCATTATTTAGTTGACTATTTGTAATAACTTTTCCTGGATTATGTATATAAATCAACATATCATAACTTAGGATGGTTAAAATTTTTATCCAGCATAACCTGTAATAGTTACCAACTTTTTTGATATTTTACCACTAACAAAAAAAGTTTGACTAAAATCAATGTCCCCATATAATTGATCCCCTTGGGAACTGTCATTTTCTGTTATAATGGAAATAATGGATGTGCAGCTTAGCCCTGGGCTGCCTTAAATAGGAATGAAAATTATAACTGTTATAATGGCTATTATTAGCCCTTACAATGGGAAATGATGGGCAACAACTGTAAAATAAAGGTATTGATTTAACATCATTGTTGCTAGAATAAAATTTTTTGAACTAACACATACATATCATTGCAATTTTATGGACCATGAAAAATGACAAATAACAGCTGTTGCTTGCTATGCATATACCTTAATTAGAAGCATTTGAAGATATTATGATGGCTGTTATTATGTAACAAGTGCCATTATTTTAAACAATGGTAACAAAAGCTAAGGAATCCAAGATTGGATCTCATCTATATTTGCCACCTTTACCTTATCAAGGAAGATGGATGCTAAATGCACGTGATTAAAAAGGTCTTTTCCAGGAAGTCCATCTTTACCACCCATATTGAGTCATTGACAATAGGCCCATGTATTGTGGTACTTAATTTGTCCTGCACCCTGAGACTCACATTGGAAATCCGAGTTTTTCAATATAATTTTGAGTAGATCCTTCCTAGTGAAAACCTCCAGGGCTGGGATTGCAATTGCTGGTTGCATTTGAGAAGCAGACAGCTTTTCACAAATTATTATCTGAACTCTGAAGATTATCTTTTTAATGGGAGTCAAAGAGGACCTAAGTATCAGTCCTTTATGACTTGGTGTTGGATTTCTGGCCAAGGAAACGTGAAGAGAGAAGCTTGCCATCACGTGTGAAAGGCCAGTTGAGGAGTAGTAAAACTTATCTTATCGGTTACCCTGGTAAGGGTGCATGTGACCAAAGAACGATTATTCAGGGTTGTATAGAGTCAGGAAGAATTATCGAACAGGGAACAAGGCAATGTCTATATAGAGAAACTGCAAATTATGAACCGGGGATGAGGATTGTAAATACAATCCCTTAGAAGAAAACAGATCAATAAAGTTCAATTTGCAGCAATTATGTAGTGTGTTTAGCCTCAAAACCTGAATCATGTGCTTCAAGATACGATAACATTCAAAATTCCAGGAAAAGGACATACCACGAGGTAGAGATTTCTAAGTGAGCTAAGTCTGTTCACCAAAAAGGGGTGTTAATTGTAAGTTTGTGGTCCAAAAATATCAGATATAAGCTTTTCTGTCCCATAGTAGAAATTACTAAATACTAACAACAATCAAAGGGAATACTAGTGCTAACTTGTAATTAATAAAGAGAGATAATCTTCTAAGAGTATAGGACAAGTTATGAAATTGACATTAATTATGAATCTCCTTTAGGGGAAATTTAGAGGTCAAGTCTTGGTGCAACAGTAAAGCTGCTCCATTATGAGCTCTTGGGTGTCATAGGTACGAAACATGGAGGCCACCTCTTTGCATGCATGGTAATGCTGCATACATCTGACCTTCCCTAAGCACCGCAATGGTAGGAGCTCGTGCACCAGGCACCCTTTAGAGGCAATTGGCATCATCTAGAAAGGTCTCATGTTTTGTACATATATTTTGTGATCAATAAGATTCATGTGCTTTTGCTCTCATGTTCTAGAAATTATGGCCCTAAACCTAGTGTAATGGAGGAAAAGGATTTGTGTTTTGTGTGGTTCCACCCAACTAATAGCAACAAGGCTTAGTTGAATTAAACTGTATATTATGTGCTTCCTTGATCCTTGTACTTATTTTTTATTTAAATACTAGAAATTTATCATTGCTAAATTTTTAGTATTGGAGGCTCATAGACAGGCAAACATATAGTGTCTTAGGGGGTATATGGTCCATACCAAAATTCAAGTAAATTAGAATCTTGTTAGCTAAGTTAAATAATAAACAAATAAATGGCTTGAAGCCATGACAATGTCTCATTGCTTGTTATCTGTGGCCAATTGAGATAACTGTCATCCAACAAAATACTTGCAATTGGCCATTCCAAGGTGAGACCATTTTTTTTCGACTCGTTTTGATTTAGCTTCTTAACAATTATTTGTGCAAGTTTATATAGGATTAAAACTTTACCCATTTTACCTATGTTTGTTCTGAAGTTTCATTAAAGATCATGGATGAGCCTATCTACCATCTAATCTATCTATCGATCTATTGATGTATCTATGATCTATCAATCTCTCTATAGGTCCATCTATTGATCTATTGATCAATTGATCTGGTCCATCCATCCACCAGTCCATCTAGGATCCATCTATTCATCGATCCATCCATCACCATCCTATCTCTGTGAGTGAGATTATCTGATCAAATACCTGAATGAAATCATCCATGCACCATCCTATGTGTATATCCATCCATCCATCCTTCATCACCCTGTCTGTATCTGTGGGTTTTGTGATCAAATGCCTGAATGAAATCATCCATTCACCATCCTATTTCTGTGTCTGTATACATCCATCCATCCATCCATCATGATCCTATCTGTGTATGTGAGTTTATATGATCAAATACCAGAATGACATCATCCATATGCCATCCTATCTGTGTGTGTGAGTTTATACGATCAAATGCTTGAATGAAATCATAGGGAAGCGTGTTGTGTAAATTACTTTCTTGTTTATTTTATTAATTAGCTTTGTTTCACTTGATTGATATAACTTGTGTATATTGGAGTTGCATTTGGAGAATTTAACCTTGACCTGCTGTTATATTTAGAAATTTGGCTCAACTATCGTTGTTATATATTATATCTATCATCCAATGTTCTGATATGTGTTGCCTGATAGGATACCGTCTGCACTCCATCGAATATGAGAATTGCATCAATGCTTGTAGCAGTTTTAGTTTTATTATAAAAATATCAGGCTCAAGCTTTTACCCTCGCATTTTCCTTTCTTTCAGGTAGTTCGATTAGCCTCCTTTCAGCATGCTCCTTCTATACCGCCATTTATAGCATTGCCAAAACAGTCCAAAGTAGATGGGGAAGATACAGGTATGCAGAAAGAGGTTGATGAAAGAAAAGCTAATGAAGTTGCTGTTGCTGGAGGAGGAGTATCCGTGGCAGTCACTCGTTTTCCTCCAGAGCAGAAACGCCCTATAGGACCTCTTGTTGTGGTAGGCGTCAGAGATGGGGTCCTTTGGCTCATTGACAGGTAATAAATTTTCCTCGTCATTAGAATCTGAAAATTTTGTTCCAAACTCTAGTTCCATAATATGTTATGTTTTTGATACTTCCTCGTGGCACATAGCCAGCAATCATTAGATGATGCCCCTTCAAGTTTTATTTTTACGAATCCTAGTGCAAAGTTAGTGATATACTAGTTGCTAATGCCAGTGTGCACATTTGCAAATGCTGAAGTTTGGTAAGATCATGGAGATGGATGCATACTTTCATGTACTTATTGTATTTTTTACACTTTAAATTATGTGATGTGACATGCATTTATTAAGCTTACACATATGACAGGCTTATGTGGAACAATGACCATGACACATTTTTATAGTTCTCATCAGCTAGCTACTGTTTGTTTCTTCTCTGATAAGTTAAAAAGAGGTATATGTGCATGATGCTGTTCTTGTAACCTAGTTAAGATGGTTTGATGGTTGTTTCTCATGCTCTCTGATCGTATTAGCTACTTTCTGTTCCACTAGAACTACCATCTTAATGTGTTGTTTAGGGTTCGATAGTTTTGGATATTGGTATGGTCAGGGTATCTAAATATCAGTGTCATTAAATTGTAGTAAGCAGCTAGGATGCAAATGATGGCTTTGAGATAAAATACTTTGAAGTTAGAAAAAAGAATGTTGGCTGTTAGGAACTGGTCATCATCCACCACTTTCCTCATTTTATGATAAATATGAGTTGTAGCATCCCAAATTGTATTGTTGCACAGGAATGAGAACAAAGGCTAGTGGACTGGAGGGTATAACCTTACCTTTATAGACAATACATGATTCTGTGAACTTATCCTTGCCTACACTTAAATTTTTCATGAAAATGTTGATTGGAACTTGTTCTGGCTGGTGTCATTCTTTCATACCAGCTGGGCTGTATAATATTTATTTTTGTTGGTGACATTCTTTTGGAGTTTTCTTGAAGGATGTCAGATATTTTTAAGCACAGACACTATTCATTCCTATTCATGTTGTAGTTTGGATTTATGCTTTCACTTTCACTTGCTTCCACCATCATATATCATTAGAAAATCTGGAAGCAATAAACTACACGTGCTTCTCATTCCAGAATGGCTCTAACTTTGCCTAGTCTTGTTATATTCCTGCCCCCAACCCCACCCCTTGTTTTCAATTAGATATTGCTACTTGTGGATCTTTAGCTAGCCCTTTTAGTTACTCAAACAGGTTACATTCAAGATTATGCACAGGTGCTATCACAGTTTGACGGATAGTTCTAACCATTTTAATAATATTAAATGCCCTACTGACAGATGTAAGACAGCATCCTTCAAATGTTTGTTTGGAAGAGAATTATTTCATTGTTCTCATGTATTTGATGTATACCACAAAAGAAGTTGGAACGTTTGCTTCCTATATTGGTTTTCTTTTGTTCTCTGTTAAGGTTTAGTTGGATTGGTACATTTTATTTTTCTTCTGTTTGACTACTGTGCTTTTAACTAATATCTTTTTGTTCAATTGAAAGATTGTTTTATTTCCAATTTGCCTATTAATGCTTTTTGCCCTTTTATGGACTAATTATCCTGCATCTTGTTAGGTAAAATACTTACTAAAACATATCCTGAGTCATGCCTGTGATACCGTCTGGTTACTTATATGGTCACAATTATCTGATGATTGAACTATGCCTTTCAGGTATATGTGTGCACATGCCTTGGCCCTCAGCCATCCAGGTATTCGTTGCCGGTGTCTTGCTGCCTATGGAGATGCAGTTAGTGCAGTAAAATGGTATTGCAACAGAAGATTTTATACTGTGATTGCTTCTTGAAGAACACGTATAAATTTTACAATACTTCCACAGGGCAAGCAGACTTGGTCGGGAACACCATGATGATTTGGCTCAATTCATGCTTGGGATGGGATATGCAACTGAAGCTCTTCATTTACCTGGAATATCTAAAAGGTTTGAAGTGAAGGCATAATATCTTCAATTTGTGTTATTTAATTGTGTGGAATTGTTAGATAGCTTCTTCGTTGTTTCCTTTTTGCTAACCTGGCAAGACCTTCTGTTCTTGGCACCATTTGACTTTGGTTGTGATCAGCCATGGACAGTGGTAACCGTTTATAGTTCAGAGGTCAGTTCATGGTATTAAAACTACACTGATGTTCCCCAGGTTAGAGTTTGACTTGGCCATGCAGAGCAATGACTTGAAGAGAGCTCTTCAGTGCTTGTTGACAATGAGTAATAGTAGGGACATTGGGCAGGAAACTGCTGGCACTGATGTGGCTGAGATACTCAGCCTAACAGCTGCTAAGCAGGAGAACCTTGTGGATGCTGTCCAGGGAATCTCCAAGTTTGCCAAGGAGTTTATGGACCTAATTGATGCTGCAGATGCCACGGGACAGGCCGATATTGCCCGCGAAGCACTCAAGAGACTAGCTGCTGCAGGATCCGTGAAGGGTGCTTTGCAAGTGAAAGTTTTGAGAGGAGTTGCCCTGCGACTTGCAAATCATGGGGAGCTGACTAGGCTTTCGGTATGTAATTATCTCTGAATACTTGTTGTTGAGTCTCTGCATAAAGGTATTGTACAACCAACAGCAGAAGCATCCGCATAAACGAGAAAGTAAGTCCTGCATTGAATTTTTGTCTATCTTACTGGACCATAAAGCAAGGTTCAACCTTGATGGAGAGTCTCCTTATTTCCCTTTCAAAATTTTCCAAAATTATGCCCAATTTTCAGATTTTTTTGTTAAATCTTTTTAGTGGCTTCTTTCTATCTGTACATGGGACATGTTAAAACTTGATGTAAACTCATGAATTTGGTCAATTATTTTACTCAAGGAGATGCTTTGTGTTCTCTGGTGCATGTATATGTACATCATTTTTAAACTAGGCTTGGTAAGTTATATTTGAAAATCAAAATTCTAGTGATGTTGAAGATTTTTTTTGACCTTTTATTCATTTGATATAAATTCTTGAGTGCTAAGTAAATATATCCATTGCCTTCGGCTTTCATCTTGTTCACCTCCATCACTAGAGCCTGCATGAGCTGGTAACTGTTGCTGCCGTCCTGAACCATCTCCACTACAATTCCTTCCCCAACCTCCACATGTAAGCGTCTAATCAATGCAGCCTTCATCTATTCTCATCTGCATCCTGCGCTCAAATCCCTTGCACCATTGTTCCCTTACTGCTCCACTTGGCTGCTTGTTGCACCTGCAAAGGTTCAGCAGGTTCTTCTAGCTAAAGTATCTGGGGAGTTGTAGTATCCTTGTTACAGAATGTAAACATTGGGAATGATCTGACAAATATTTGTCACTAGCAATATTGTTTTGTTTGTTACCGAAAATTGGACCCCTATGGTTTTATAAATTTTTTCCTCATGGCTTCCTTGTCTTCAAAATTTTTGCGGCAATATTTTTTATGTATCTTCTTACTACGGTTTTTGTAAGGGATATTTGTATTTCTTTTAGCTGTAATATATTGCAAGTGTTTGATGCATGTGCCTTTTTAATGATTTCTTCATTAAATATGATGAGAAAGCCAACCTGCCAAGTTTAAGTGGTTGCTACTGCTTTGATGCCTGCAAGTGTCATTGCACATGCAGGATTGACGATGCTCAGAGTTCTAAAGAATGGATTTAAATGATACTCTTGTATATCTTCCAGGCATTGGTCACGAATCTGATTACAGCTGGCCATGGACGTGAGGCAGCATTTGCTGCTGCAGTTTTGGGAGATAATGCATTGATGGAGAAGGCATGGCAGGACACAGGGATGCTTGCGGAAGCCGTACTTCATGCTCATGTAAGTATTCTTCTCTGCATTCACCCAGAGGAACGCCGATGCTTCACTTTCCTAGAACTCCATGAATTTTAGTCTCCTTTATGCTTGTAATTAAATGTTCCTTAGTTTCAGAAACATGATAATTACCAGAAAATGCATGCCAGCTGTTGTACTTACAATGTTGTTTGTGGTAGCGGGTGATCTTTTTTATCAGTTGCACAAGAATAGTTGCAATTTATAATGATTCATCCTATCTTCCCTGATAGTCACAATGGCAGCTCATTCGAATTGGCCACATCATCTTCTTGTAAGCATAATATCTGTCTGATCAGTGTTTTCTAGCCCTTGGTGTCATATAATTTAATCTGTTGAACAGAGTATTAACCTATTAGGTTCTTTATAAGGGCTGATACAACCATGAACAAATGAGTATGCTTGATCAAATTTTATGATGCTCTGAGGCATTGGCATGGTGCAACTTATTTTGGTGTGCACTTTATAGTGCAATGGTACTCTCGAAAAGATGAAAGGCTTTGACTGTTATCTAGAATCATAGTTTTTCCTTTTTGTTTTATTTTTTTTTGTCAATAAAATGGTTATAGTGGGAAAGCTTGCATTGTTCCTTTAAGGTCTAAATAGGGCCATCTTGTGTGATTGCCAGGCCTTTAATATTCTTTTATTTCTTTTAGGCCCATGGTCGCCCAACACTGAAGAACCTGGTCCAAGCATGGAACAAGATGCTACAAAAGGAGCTTGAGCATACACCCTCTGTAAAAACTGATGCTGCTGCTGCTTTTTTGGCTTCGCTTGAGGACACAAAGCTTACAAGCTTAGGGGAAGCTGGAAAGAAGCCTCCCATAGAGATCCTTCCCCCAGGGATGGCATCTCTTTCAGCTCCTCCTATTACAATTAAAAAGCCTCCTACTTCTGCAACACAGACCCCTATTCCTACGGCACAGAGCAATTATCCTGCCACTCAGGGCAGTTCACAGGCAGAGCCAGATAAACCATTAATGTTGGAGGCACCACCTCCTGCAGAGAAAATAGATGGCAATCCTCCAGTCACTGAGCCTCTGAGCAGCCCGGGTGCTTCCGCAGAGGGTGCTCAAGTTCCACCTGTCACAGAGGCACCACCTATCGCAGAGGCACCACCTATCACACAGGCACCACCTCCCACAGTGACTGCTGCCGAATCCCTTTTTTGAATTTCTTTTATCCACTCCATTCTTTTTTGGTATTCTTTTTTGTTTATTTGCTGTTCTGTAAGTTTCTTTCCCTTCTAGCTTAGCTTTCACCAATGGAGCTAGTGAGTCGAAGAGTAAGAAACTTGGTGAGTGATGTATGGAGACGTTCTTCCAACTTGTGAGTTATAGCTTGGATTAGGAGTGAGTTTGTAAGGGGTGACCTTGTCTTGATAATAGCAGATCAGACCAAGCTGCGCTGCAGGTGGTGTTGCATGCACCCAGATGATTGTTCTCATAATGCAGTTACCTTTATATTTCATGATTGCCAGATTTCGTAAGTCCACGCTGCCATGCGAAGCAAATGCGATGCCTGACGAGCACGCTGAGCTGGAACCATGAGTGTGAAGGCTGGAGAGGACTTGCCTTGGCTGTGCTGTATGGCCAGTGTGTGTAACTTTCTATTTTGTGATTCTTATTGGGTTTAAGATCGTCGGGAGGTGAATTGACTGCTGGGGAATGGAAACGGCAGGAATTTGGCTATTTTCTGAAGTTAAAGAATTTACTTGTGAAAATATTCAACAATAATTAATTTTAATTAAGGGGCTATGTAACAGCGCAGCTCCGTTTAAAGGAAAACTCGTTTTGATAGATTATCCCATATTTGCTCAAATTGGCCCGGCTTGTTTGTTCTGGTTTCGGAGGGGGTTCAGATTTGCTAGTTGCGCTTGAATGTCCATGACGCGTTGTGCATGAAAACTAAAATCTTCCTCATATATTCATTTTTCAAAGTTGAATGGGGAGAAAGTGGCCGAGGGCCCCATCATGGGCATCGGTGGCCGAAGGAGGTCCCCAGACTTGGTTGGGTCACCCATTTTCCTACGGCCTTTCATGTCGTGTACCTTCGGTCACGTTTCGATAAGTCCGTTGGATTTGATAGTGCGGCGATTGGCTGCAGCGACCTTATAAGTCGTCCGATGGGCAAGTTTATGAGACGGTGACCGTCGCTAGAGTTAATGTCCCGCGACTTTAAGCTCAACCGGAACCTGGAACGAGAAAGTGCTTGGGTGAACAAGAAATGCTAAAACGTTGAATGGGGAACCGCAAGCGACTCCATTAAGATCCATGGAGTAAATAATTTTAACCATTTTTTCCGTATGTTGCCCCAATAACTCCGGCGAGGTCCTCGGTTAGAGACCGAGTAAGTGTGCCTTATCTTTAGCTTAGGAAGAGTAAGTTAGCCAAAATCAAAGGTATAATAAAAAAAAAACACAAAAGCATAAGAAAAATTTATCCAGATCCTCCGCTTGCTTCTTCTTTTATAAGGATAGAATTAGTTGTTGCATTATAATTTCTATCCGTTCAATTATTAGAATACAGAAGCTATTGAATCAATCGTGGGTCATGATGGAGCGGTTACTCTAGATTCATGATCTTTCAGTTATGAGCAGTTAATGTATATATTATATGGTGATAACTGTTCTGATCCAAGTCACATGTTATCGTATTTCATTGATATTCGCTTTTATAATTACTAGGTCTGCATCCAAGTAACATGGTCGGTAGGTCTTGTAATAAATACTCATATAGGTACGAGCATAGGTAACCATTGGTTCTCATCAGGTTGGAATAGCCAGTCTTTTTCTGAACATGAAATTCATATTAGTGAGATAGTCGGTAACATTCCAAATGTGAAATTTCGAGTATCTTATACCAACACTTATACATATACAATTATTTATTGCAAGATCTACTCACTATGTTACTCAAATGCAAACCGAATAACTATAAAGCCAAATATCTATAAAATACAGTAATGTATGATTCAGAAGATTAAAGGTCAGATTAGTTACCATCATGAAACATGGCTGTTGGTGCAGAAATCCGTCGCCGCCGGAGGCCGCCGCAATCGAGGCCGCTGGGCGCCGCCGGGGACCTGCAAAACGAAGTCCCGCCCGGAACCGGTGGGGTGGTGGCTCCGGCAGGACCCTCCGACGGTCAAGTTAGTTTCCGACCAACAGTAATGGAGTGCCCGGAATGAGTTCCCGAGCTTCAAGATGTGGAGGAAAGCTTAGAGAGTCGAGAGTTCAGAGAGCTTAGCCTTAGTATGTCGGGAGGGGTCCTTTTATAGCGGAGCTTAGTTGATGGTGACGGCTGTGCCGTCTGGCAGAGAGTCGTCGGGCAGCATGGAGTTTGGTACGGAGAGGAAGGCGTCGTCCGGTAGATCGTGGGAGCCATACCTGGCGAGTCGTGGGCCGCATGGAGTCCGGTACGGAGAGGAAGGCGTCGTCCGGTAGATCGTGGGAGCCATACCGGCGAGCCGTGGGCCGCATGGAGTCCGGTACGGAGAGGAAGGCGTCGTCCGGTAGGATCGTGGGAGCCATACCGGCGAGCGTCGGCCGCATGGAGTCCGGTACGGAGAGGAAGGCGCCGTCCGGTCTTGCTGCAGGCGACAGTTCGTCCAATGGAGTTCGGACTTGTAACAGAGTTCGGCCGAAGGGGAAGCTGGGGGAGTTCGTCTGGCTGAAGGGTCGGCCATCTGTAGAGTTCGGCCGCGGGGACGGTTGCCGAGGAGTTCGACCGCTGAGAGGCCCGAAGAAGCTCGGCTGGCCAGTTGAAGGACTTCGGTTGCTAGTTGGTTCGGCCAGGGCTCGCTGAGGAGTTCGGTCGCCTAGGGTCGGTCCGAAGGAGTTCGGCTGCGCGGGCTCGCCTGGGATCGGCCCGAAGGAGTTCGGCTGCACGGACCCGCCTGGAGTCGGTCCGAAGGAGTTCGGCCGTGGGAAAGTCCGAAGGAGTTCGGCCGTGGGGTCCGAAGGAGTTCGGCTGCATGGGCTCGTAGGAGAGTTCGGCTGAAGGGAAAACCCGGGAGGAGCTCGGATGGCCGAACGGGCGTCTGGGAGGAGTCCGTCTCCTGAAGAAGTCCAGCCGCTTGGAGTCCAAGGAGCTCGGCCGTCAGGAAGTTCGGCTGGCGGTGGGAGTTCGCCCTCTAAGCAGTTCGGCCGAGACCTTGGTGCAGGGGAGTTCGGCCTCTAAGCGGTTCGGCCGAGACCTTGGTGCAGGGGAGTTCGGCCTCTAAGCAGTTCGGCCGGACCTTGGTGCAGGGGAGTTCGGCCTCTAAGCAGTTCGGCCGGACCTTGGTGCAGGGGAGTTCGGCCTCTAAGCAGTTCGGCCGAGACCTTGGTGTAGGGGAGTTCGGCCTCTAAGCAGTTCGGCCGAGACCTTGGTGCAGGGGGGTTCGGCCTCTAAGCAGTTCGGCCGAGACCTTGGTGCGGGGGAGTTCGGCCTCTATGCAGTTCGGCCGAGACCTTGGTGTAGGGGAGTTCGGCCTCTAAGCAGTTCGGCCGTCTTAGGGGCTCGGCCTGGCGCCTGGCGCTGAAGCTCTTCAGCAGCTACTGGTTACATTGGGCTGAGCGTCGGGCCGGGCTTCGGCAGGAGCGGGATTTATCCCCAACAATTAATTGCTCATAATTGAAAGATCATGGATCCAAAGTAACCACTCTATTATAGCCCAGGATTAATTCAATAACTCTCACATTCTAATAATTGAATGGACGAAAGTTATAATGTAACAATTGATTCTGCCCTTATAAAAGGGGAAGTAAGTAGAGGATGCGGGTAAACTTTTCTTATGATACAAAGTGCTCTCGCTTTTATAATTTTTCTTTTTTATTGTTGAGGGATTATTTTCCTCCCCTTCCTGGTATGCTAATTTGTTGCTGCAATAACTCTAGCGGGATCTTCGATTAGAGATCGAGTAAGTGTACATTATCTTTAATCAAAGAAGATCCTGCAAAATAAAGTTCTCTTGCTAGAATTTGTCCGACGAAAAGTCCTTCCATGCTTAAGTTAGTTGGAGTTAAAGAAACTAAGAAAAATCATAAAAGCGAGAGCTCTTGTTATCATAAGAAAATCATATTCAGATCCCTCACTTCTCCTTTTATAAGAACAGAATCGGTTGTTGCATTATAACTTTCATCGGTGCAGTTATTAAAATGTGAAGATTATTGAATCAATCATGGGCCATAATGGAGCGATACGTCTATGATCTTTCAATAACAAGCAATTAATGCTTATATTGTATGGTGGTAATTGTTTTGATCATTAATTTTTCAAATTATATGTTACTATATTTCGTAGATATTCAATTTTATAGGTCTTGCACAAATAGTTGTACGTGTATGAGTATAAGTAATCGTTGGTTTTCATTTCATTGAAATAGTCGATCTTCTTCTTCTGAACATGGAATTCATGTCAGCGAAGCACCCGTTATAACCCCGGAACCTCGTGACAAGTTCCCGTTGTCGCTACGGGGAATCACGAGCACGCTTTATACGAAGCACCCAGTTATAACCCCGGAACCTCGTGACAAGTTCCCGCTGTCGCTACGGGGAAACCCGGTCTCATCCCGGTTACTTCCCAAGTCCATGAAACGCGGGGCGCTTGTCCCTCCCAGATGATTCCATATTTCGTACCTCGCACGACACCTTTTTATACGGTTTAGATCTACCCTACCTTTCACAGCGCAAATCCAAGCCCATCCAGTCCGTTCCTGCGTGCGTCCCCAAGACTCAAGAATGGACGCGCTAACAGCAAATCTTTATTAGATCTGGACCCGCTTAGAAATTTTTGTACTGACAAGACTACTTTTAATTTAGATATATAACCTGGAAAGGAATCCAAGCTCTCTCTAATAAACATTTGCACAGTTTCAACGGGATAACTCTTTCAATCCATCTCCATGCGATATGAATCCCTTCTGAAAGCGTCTCGACTTGTTCTAGCCATTGAATTACCGATTCTTTTTTCTAAGTTTTCTGCCATCCTTCAATCTTCCTTGGCCCGAGGCGAGACCATGTTGGTCTTTTAATTTTGATGTTAAATTAATTTATATATTAGGAAAAAAAAAATCTAAGAAAGGTTTATCTCGTCATGTAATTTTAACCTCACAGTCTTATTGACGATCATATTTATTTTTTGAAGTTTGCTATGGTACATTTTAAATATATTTTATTATAAGTTAAAAGTTTGCTACGGTACATTTCTTGGTTTTCCTATCATTTTTTTCTGAATAATCTTCTTGGGTTTTCCCATCGTCTTGTGAATTACTTCCTTCGTTATCTTGGATTCATTATCAGTTAATAATAAGATATTCATTTTAGCTGGTTTGTAATAGAATGTTTATGGGTCAATTGATTTTGCTTAGAGAATAATTTCTGGGATAAGCGTATTAAATATCTGAACATAGAGTGGTTCTTGGATTTCAACCGTAGGCTCAAATATTACCTGATTCCAAAAACAAAGGGTTGAACTCACAAAGGTTATATGAGGAACTTTTTTGGATTCAGATAGGTTACTCTTTGTCAATCCTGCACTTAATTTTTTTACTCATAAAAAAAAAAAAAAGCTAGACTTAGTTTTTAAAAACAAAGAAAATTATTTCCTAAATGATTGGAGTTTTATGCCTAAATGAGAAACTATAACAGAACGATGGAACAGAGTTTTCTGATTCATAAGAAAACTAACTCTAAAGAAAACTTCCTGATTCACCAGTAAACTAACTTTCCATGCAAAGTAAGATGTTTTTTTTTCAAATATCATGTAAAGATTTTATTATTTTTTCCGAACTCTCTATCATTTTTGCTAGTAGTCTTTATGCATTTATAACCTTATACTTATAAGAAGGGAAACATCTCCTAGACCATCTAGTTTCCTTTTTTTTTTCTGGTTTATCTTTTATATTTGTAACCTGCCCTCCATTTTGATACAACTTTCTTATACTTATCTTTTATCTTTTATTTTTGTTTGTCGAAGCTAAATTATTTTTACTTATTAAATGTAATATAACTATCCATGTTTTGTGATCAATTTTTATTATTCAATATAAGTGTCTTTACAATAACAATTTATGAAAAGGTTTTTTGGGATAACAAGCAAGATGCCCGTTGATAAAGTTAACAAAGATATAACTCATGTAGAGTCCATGAATCCACAATTCCTCACATTTGAGGATATCATTATCATGACCTTTTCAACAGAAGAGCAAGATTTTCAATTTTACAATACGTATGCCAAGCATCAAGGGTTTAGCATTAGAAAAGATAAGGTATCACATAATTCAAAATCTAATACAATAATCCAAAGGCATTTTGTTTGCTCAAGGAAAGGATTACGAGATAAGAAGCATATGAATAGAATGGATAGGGAAAGAAAAAAATGAGCCCTTACTCGATGCAATTGGCCTGCACAACTCATGATTCATCTTGATCCCAATACAGAGAAGTGGTTCATTTTTTATTTTAATAAAGCACATAACCATCAATTGGTTGAAAAAAATAAAGTTTTATTTCTTAGATCGCATCGTAAAATAGATAATACTAAAAAAGTAGAAATTTCTAGTTTGACAGCCGTGGGTATTTATAAAAATAAAATTTTAGATTTTATGGAGTGGATATGAGCTTTGAGGTTTCACAGCAAAGGATCTTTATAATTTTTAATATCAAAATATTAAAAAGAAGATTCTTCGAGGGGATGCTGAGGAGGCACTAAATTATATGAAACTATGCGGTAAAGATGCTAAAGAATTTTTTTATAATTATGAATTAATCAGTTTGTTTTGGTGTGAGAAATATCTGTTAATGCCCCTAGCTAAAAGGCGGTATAGTCTTTGAGTCCTATTTTGAAAAATAGCTCAAATCAACTGGCTATTTTGTTTAGTTTGACTTGGTTATTCTATTTATAGAATTAGGATTTTGAGATTCATCTTACTGATTATTGGTTTTTTGCAATGATGAACGTGAGAAAAAAAAGAAATTTCATTGTGCTTCAACTTTATGTTCTGCCAAAAGAATTTGACTCAACACTTCCGCTGGCTAAACGATCAGCATACCACGGAGTTCAAGCAATTATGTGGGTTCTCAGATGCCACGATCGTTGGTAGCAAGCAGTAACAATATTCTTAATAGGGTAGTGTTTCTAGGGGTGTGCTAGTATTCTTAACCAAAGCTCCCTATAGCTTGCCGAAGGAGGTGAAGCGGAAATGAAGATACCATAACCATACAAGAATATGGAGATTTGGCCTGAGTTTCATTGCTGTTTTGGTTTGCATATTACATTTACAACAAGATCACCTAAAATTATTAGTACATACTTTTTGTAACGTCGGATGTGGAAAACGAAATTTCTAATGAAATTCATAAAAAATGCAGGTAAATAATGCTGTTCTCATCCTAAAACTTAAAAATTGCTCTTCTTACCATAAAAATGCAGGTAAAATATGTTGTTCTCACAACAAAAAAATGCACGGGTAAAAAATGCCAGTTGGTAGCCGATTACGACTTATTTTTCAACCATCATCAACGCAAGAATAAGGTTTCAAACTCATGCTCATACATTTCAAGCATCTAAAGTAGATCAAAATAGAAGCTAAAGGTTTTCCATAAAGTTCATACATAACTCACATCGTCCGAATTAACATTTCGAACTCTCCTAAAGTTCATATATAACTAAAACCTGATGAGTTGTCCAAAGCAACGTTTTGACGGATTAGACACATAAAATCTTTTATCCATGCAGAATGCAAAAAAGTAAAATTAGAAGCACCAACATTAACAATAAAATTAGACATGTATTACATCCACAACAAACTTTCCATAAAGTTGATTCCATCCATTTCGATCCTATCGTAAACCATCATTCGGCCTAGAAAACTTTGGTCCATGATAGTCATCTAACCAAACAAAACTTCCAGCATGGTTCTACAAAATTTTAATCATCATATAAATAATAGACCATTAATTGAAAACCTATTTGCAAGAACGAAAGAAAAATTATTTACTTGCCAATCAGGGCAATGATAGAAGTAATGTTGCTTGCTTTTTAGAAATATAAAACTTCATTACATCTCTTCCATAGGGACAAAGAGGTCCTTCATTCTCCATTACTCCCTTCTAAAATGAACTTTTTCTTTAAAATCCGAGTTACAGTCACAGCACTTCAAATTAAAAATAAAAACATGAAACCTTATTGGCAAATAGTGAGCGTGCTATGGCGATGGCTAGATTTATGTATGTACTGATGCTTAATTACATAGATTCTTGATATGCCATTTTGACTTCAATAATTATGTTAACTTTGGCTAGTTTAACTGTGTTTGAACTTGTAGATATATATTAAATGACAATTGAAGAAAAATATATTTTGTTAAGCTATTTTGTGGAAAATATGAGTATCTGAAATATGGACATAGAATGAAGGATGCAGCACAAAAATGAAGAAAAATAGATCTTTACATGTCTGTTGCAATGTAGAAGTAGAAGTGCCTGATGCTTTCCCTAAACCCTTGGATGACATGATGTACGGTGAACCTATCAAACATGGGTATAGAATTCTGTTGCAGCATAGAAATGAAGAAGAGGGGAAATGTCTAATCCAAAGAACATCAAACCTAGAATTCTGATGCTTTTCCTAAACATCAAACTCTTGGATGACAATCTGGCCTAATCCAAAGAACAAAAATTCCAAAGAAAATTTATAGAACCCTAAGTGATGGAGAAGAGGGGGAAATGTCTGAATCAAGAGGAGGAGAAGAGAGAACGCTTGCCTATTTTGAGTCCTACTGCATCCTACTGGAAGCTCTCTTTTTATGATGCCTCCTGCGACTTGAAGCTCGCTTGTTTTGGGAAACAACGGGATGGAGACCGAGAGCCGGAGAGAGGAGGGGAAAAGAATGGAATGGTTGTCTTTTTTGGGCGTCGGGAAGAAGGATAAATGCTGAGAGTTAAAACTAGCGCCCAGTCTAGCCACCCAAAATTTTGGATTTATCTTTCAACACCCCTTCGTCTAGCCTATTTTGAATGAAATACCTTTCATGTGGGATGGAGATAAAAATGGATTAACCATCATGTTGGGTCTACCTCATTTCAAGTTTCACAGAGGTAAAAATGGCTCAATTATGATCAAGGTCTACCTGATTTCAAATTGGATGGAGTTGAAAATAACTCAATGAATATATGTACCAATTTAATCCAACCATTAAACCCATATAGAAAATCCAAGTCAACCATGATGTCAGTCCGATCCCAACCAAGCGCCAAGATACGTATGCACTTGTTTTGACCGTTAATCCTTTTCAGAAACCCAAGACAACCATGATATTGGCCCGATCCCAACCCAAAACCATGAAACCAACCCACTTCATTGGACCATGAAACTCAAGTGGGAAACTCAACTCAAGCTTAATTTCGACCTGATCCCAGTCCGGTACCATCATATCGATCCACTTGACTGGACCATTAAACCCATGGGGTGGACCCGAGTCAAACTCGATTTTATGAAAAACATGGTACCGATACACTACATCTTCATGTTAAACCCATTTTGAAAATCTGAGTTAGGGTCAATATCTATCCCGTCCCCAGCCGTCACCATGATACTATCCACTTATTCCAATCCCAATCCGATCCCAACCTGATCCAAAGTGAGAAACCCAATCTCACTTAATCTGACTTTAAACTCATGCCTGAAAATTATTAGGATAGATCCGATAACTGCAGAATATGGATCACCCATCCAAGATCACACGAAAAGATAGAAGAAAATAAATAAATACAACCATATATGTGGTTCGGCCTAAGTGCCTACATCCATGGGACATGCAATGCTTCATTTCGTCCAAGAATAATAGAGAAGATACAATCTCAACTCATCAACCCTCTCCCTCAATCCAGAAGCACTCACCCATACAATGCTCTCATAGTAATCCCAAGAACATCCTCCTCATAGATCTACCAGTCTAGGATCCTCGACATCCCTAGATACTCTATGATCCTCTCAGCCTTTACATCAAGTCCCAGCCTTTGGCCCTAGGCAATCCCGCCATTCCAGGATACATCCAGCTTTCTTGATGCTCTTAGTACGTCCTGAGACTCCTGGCTCTTCCTGAGATCTGCTCTTGATCTTCCTGAGAAGCCCCTGACACTCTCTACTGAGATATCCTTCTCGGCTGCTGTACCATCGAGCCTCTCTTAGCCTCCTGAATCTCATTCTTAGCTTATCATGATTAGTATAACTTATAATTAAATGCGCATATTGAGATCAATTAACCTTTATTTTTTTCCAATACGATCAATATATTTTTTTTCTTTCTTTTTGATTGTTTTCAAGTGGATGAATGTTTCTACTCCTAAAAAGAGAAAAAACCACGGCATATTAGGTATAACACTAGGTATGAAATAAGATTTAAAGATACCATGGCATATCAGTGATCTTGGCCAGATAAGATGAAATTGGCTGATAGGATGAATTAAAGTATCTGCCAATATTGTCAACATTTCAGTTATCCTATCTTAGCCAATATTTTTGCTTATACGACAAAATATCCCAGCTGATGCATTAATCTCATGTTAGGTAATATATCAAAACATCTTGGCATATATCAACCAATAAAATAAGGGCCAATATCTTAGATGTCTCGTATCTGTGGGTCCCAGCACTAATATAAGCCAAGTTCTTAGGTGGGATAAAATCCTTGGATGCAGTCAAGCTCAAGATGTACAAGGAGAAAAACAATTGAGACGGCATCAGTATTACTCGCATCAACATATTTCAAGCTTGTTTACTAGTAAAACATAGAACCATCATTAGAAGGATCAAAATACCACCGAAGTTACAACCATCAAATCCTTTTCTGTAAAAAAAATAAATGTTGTTCTCAAAAAAAAAAATATTCTGAAAGCATGACGGCCCTGTAAGATCCCTGCCACTAGCAAAGCAGGTCATACATGGAATGAAAAAAGTAAAAAAGATGCAAGATATTGGGCTATCTGCTGAATAGCTCCATGAATTACAGAACTTTTTGAATGAACAATTTTAAAATGATCACACTCAACCAGATGTGACTAACATTTTAAAAGGATACAAGTTCTTAGGTCACTCCTGCAGTTCCCTGTTCTTGTAACAAAAGCCAACCCATCTTGCACTATTTTTCCCATAACAAAAGCAAACAAAAGCCAAACTATTATTGAGGAAGAATATCTCACTACCTGCATATACAGAAATAATAATTAGACGTCAATCAAATATGGTTTCATAACGTTGAAAGGAGCAATGACATAAATTTGAAAAAAAAAAAAAAAACCTCACTAAATATTATTCAAAAAATGTTAATATTCAAAAGCTGATTTCGAAAGTACAACTATTATTATTATTGACCAATAGAAGTACATCATTTTTGACCTTATCTTGTTTGTTGAACTTTGATAAAATCAATTCAACTAGTATATGGGTTCGAAGATATGGAATGTCATCATAATACAAGTAGAATCGACGAGTGTTAAAGTATCAATATATCAAGATCCTGACAAGCACCAATAGTAATGATGCTTGTTACTTAAAGAAAATGGATTACATACTTGTGAGAATGAATGTCTCAAACTCGTTCCATCCCAATAGGTCATGTACATCAACGTAAATATACCACATACAGACCTATACCAAGAGAGAAAATAATGAATTAAAAGCTTCTACATATATGTAGACATATAAGATATATTTAATGCGGACCTACCCATCATACTGCTTTGGGATAGAATCAATCACATCAACGGGCCATGATGTAACATTCAAATCAGCCAATTGTACCGCCAAATCTTGTGAATGTTTAGTCGTAATATTGATATAATATTGTATGCTTAACCGTTGCATTGATAGGATGATAATGTTAATCAAAACTATCAAATATATCAATTATAATCATTGTTGGGGATAAACTCCGCTCCTGTCGAAGTCTAGTTCGATGCTCAGCCTAATGCAACCAATAGCCACGGAAGAGCTTCAGCGGATGTGTCTTAGCCGAACTCTTAGAGCCGATCGAGCTCCTTCGGACTCCCAACGGTCGAACTCCTCAGCGGTCATCCCTCGGTCGAACTCCTCAAGAGGCCGTCCCTTCAGCCGACCGAAATCCTTCGGACTTTCAGTAGTCGAACTCCTCGGCGGTCGTCCCTCGGTCGAACTCCTCAAGCAGCCGTCCCTTCAGCCGACCGAGCTCCTTCGGACTTCCAGCGGCCGAACTCCTCAGCGGTCGTCCCTCGATCGAACTCCTCAAGCGGCCGTCCCTTCAGCCGATCGAGCTCCTTCGGACTTCCAGCGATCAAACTCCTCAGCAGTCGTCCCTCGATCAAACTCCTCAAGCGATCGTCCCTTCAATCGATCGAGCTCCTTCGGACTCCCAGCGGTCGAACTCCTCATCGGTCAAACTCCTTCCAAGCTTTTCCTTGGCCGAACTCCCCTAGAATTGATATATGTCGAAGTCCATCGATCAATGCCTGCTTTTTGGGAGTCATGGCTATTAAAGCTGGACGAACGGTCACCGTCAGTCTATCATAGGAGATGCTACAGCGGTTCCGCCAGGCCTCGAGCAGCCCACCACTGTCGGACGGTATGGCCGTCGCTTTCGACCTGATGACACTATCCTCTTCGCATCAAACTCGGTGCAGCCTTGAGCGACTCACCATCAGACAGCTGCAGCTGTCACCATCAAGCTCTGCCTATAAAAAGGACCCTCTAGATACGCTAACCTCGGATCTCTAAGCTCTAAGCTTCTCTTTTTCTCTAAGCTCAGCGGAACTCATTTTCGAGCACTCCATTCCTATTGGCCAGAGCTAACTTGATCGTCAGAGGGTCCTGTCGGAGCCACCCCCCACCGGCTCCGGATGGAATTTTATTTTGCAGATCTCCGACGGTGATCTCATCGGCCTCCACTCCAGCGGATTCCGACGATGATCAGTTTCTGCGTCAACAGATTGGCGCTAGAGGAAGGGCATGAACCTCCGAGATTTTCTTGTTCTTAAAAGAGTGCTCGACAGTGATTTTTCTCTTCCCTCTTCAGAGATCTCTTTTCTTCCTCACTAGAGAAAATGCCTCCCAAGAGAGCTTCGACTCGGCGATCGTTGGCCTGCGCGTCAGGTCCATCTGCTTTCGTTTCAGCCCTGGCAGTCCAGGTTCCACACAAAGCCACTACAGACGTAGAGCAGTTTAACCTACTGGTCAGATTCGTGACCCCATCGAGATGATGCTGGTCGTGTGACAACCCCCAATGGAGACTTTGCCAGCAAACCCGCCATGAGGATGCGAGGAACCGACCTTAAGAAAGAGCATTCGGGCATACCAATTGCCCTAAGGAAGGATAAACGGAGAGCAGAAGTTCTCCCACATCATCGGAATAAAGTTCGATGGAAGCAAGGCCGAACTCTCCCTCAAAGCTCATCATCGAAGGAAGTTTGACGCTCCCTCTCGAGTATGACTCCAAGGAAGCTCCGACAAAAGGGCATGAAGTTCTCCCACAGAAGGTTCCATAGGAAGTTTGGCCGCGTCCACGACCTCCCCGCACAAGCGAGGCCGAACTCCCTTTGAAGCTCATCATCAAGGAAGCCCCGACAAAGGGACATGAAGTTCTCCTATGGAAGGTTTCACGAAAAAATGGAATGAAGTTCGGCGCAAGCGAGGCCGAACTTTCTCTCGAGCATGACTTTAAGGAAGCCCCGACAAAGGGACATGAAGTTCTCCCACGGAAGATTTCGTGAAAAAGTGGAATGAAGTTCGGCGCAAGCGAGGCCGAACTCCCTCTCGAGCATGACTTTAAGGAAGCCCCGACAAAGGGATATGAAGTTCTCCCACGGAAGGTTTCGTGGGAAAGCGGAATGAACTTCGGCGCAAGCGAGGCCGAGCTCTCCCTCGAAGCTCATCATCGGAATGAAGTTCGATGGAAGCAAGACCGAACTCCCCCTCAAAGCTCGTCATCGAAATAAAGTTCGGTGCAAGCGAGGCCGAACTCCCTCTCGAGCATGACTCTAAGGAAGCCTTAACAAAGGGACATGAAGTTCTCCCGCAGAAGGTTCCACAGGAAGTTAGACTGCGCTCACGACCTCTCCAGCGCAAGCAAGGCCCGAACTTTTCAAGCTCGCCACCGAGGAAGCCCCAATAGAAGGGCACGAAGAAGTCCTCCTCCCAAAATGTTCCATGACTACGCCCCCCTCGACATCCCTCGAACTCGAATTCTCACGGAGGTTAAGAAAGAGCTGCCAAGGCCAAAAGGACTACGGTCTCCCCCAAACATGCGCGATCGAAGCAAGCAATGCCCCTACCATCGCAACCACGGCCAAGATACTGAGGAATACATTCAGCTCCGAGATGAAATTGAGGAGTTCATTAGAAAGGGACGGCTGAGTAAATTTTTTCGATGCTAGTCTGAAGCAGAAGATCGGCCAAGGTCACTGCCGTAATCAAAAATGATAAGATCGACCGTCTCACGGCGTCATCAACATTACCCCGGGAAGGAGCTTGGTACATCGGCGATTCATCATCTTCCAGCGACAAAGCCAAGAGAAGTTTTTTCTAAATTGAGAAGGTCAGCATGAGACAGAGGAGGTCGTCCAGCCCGAGCCTCGCTGCCCAAGGAAATTCGGAGGAACAACACCCCCACGACCCTGAAACGGAGATGTGCTGCCAGTAACTCTCCCTCGCTAAAATTCTCCCCCAATAAATAATATTATTTCTAGATGCAAAAACTATGCGATGACAAGGAAGATAGTTGCCGTGTTAAGAACAGGAGGAAAACCTCGTCCTAACACGAGCAGATCAAAGACCTTCAACCTCGGTCAGAGATAAGATCTCTCTCTAGCGAAGGCCTCATTCACAAAGGATGAGATGGGGGGAGAGGCACGGACGATGGTCCGTATGTGCCCCCACAGTCCGTTAGGAACAGAAAGAGAATCTCATCCTAATGCGAGCAAAATCGAAGGCCTTATTCACCTTAGACAAGATGGGGAAAACGGACGATGGTCCGAATGTGTCCTCACAGCCCATTAGAAACAGGAGGAGAACCTTATCCTAACGCGAGCAAAGTCAAAGGCCTCATTCACAAAGGATGAGATGGAAGGAGAGGCGCGGACGATGGTCCATATGTGCCCCCACAGTCCATTAGGAACAGGAGGAGAACCTCGTCCTAATGCGAGCAAAGTCGAAGGCCTCGTTCACCTTAAACGAGATGGGGGGAGATGGACGACGGTCTGAATGTACCCCCACAGTCCGTTAGGAACAGGAAGAAGAACCTCGTCCTTAACGTGAGCAAAGTCGAAGGCCTCATTCATAAAGAACGAGATGGAGGGAGAGGTGCGGACGACGGTCCGTATGTGCCCCCACAGTCCGTTAGGAACAGGAGGAGAACCTCGTCCTAATGCGAGCAAAGTCGAAAGCCTCACTCATAAAGAACGAGACGGAGGGAGAGGCACGGACGACGGTCCATATGTGCCTCCACGGTCCATTAGAAACAGAAGGAGAACCTCGTCCTAATGCGAGCAAAGTCGAAGGCCTCGTTCACCTTAGACGAGACGGAGGGAGACGAACGATGATCCGAATGTGCCCCCACAGTCCATTAGGAATAGGAGGAGAACCTCGTCCTAATTCGAGCAAAGTCGAAGACCTCATTCACAAAGGACGAGATGGAGGAAAAGGTGCGGATGATGGTCCGTATGTGCCCCCACAGCCTATTAGAAATAGAAGAAGAACCTCGTCATAATGCGAGCAAAGTCGAAGGCCTCGTTCACCTTAGACGAGATGGGGGAAGATGGACGATGGTCCAAATATGCCCTCACAGCCCGTTAGGAACATGAGGAGAACCTCATCCTAACACGAGCAACAACCTCGGCTAGAGATAAGATCTCTTTCGAGCGACCGTGGATCAACCTCGGCTAGAGATGAGATCTTTTTCGAGCGACCGTGTCAACCTCGGCTGGAGAGCTTCAACTTCGACCTCGGCTAGAGATAGGATCTCTTCCCGAGCAACCGTGTCAATCTCGACTGGAGAGCTTCAACTTCGACCTCGGCTAGAGATAGAATCTCTCCTGAGCGACCATGTCAACCTCGGCTGAAGAGCTTCAACTTCAACCTCGACTAGAGATAAGATCTCTTCCGAGCGACCGAGATAACCACGGTCAGAGATAAGATCGGAGACAACCTCATCTTGAGATCAATATCTCTTCCGAGCGTCCATATTAATCTCGACTGTTGGAGACAATATCGCCCCCGAGGAGCTTAACCTCCGACCTCGATTGCAGCAGATGAGGCCTACCTCAATCTCGGTTGAAGATGAGATCTCTCCCGGGCCTCAACTTCGACATCAATTTTGGCTGGAGATGAGATCTCCTCCGAGCTTCGACCTGAACCAGCACGGAGCTCAGAAGAAAACTTTGACAGTCGCCTTTTCTGCACTCCCTTCAAGTTTCGAACTCGGGAATGGGGAGCTACTGTTAGGGATAAATTTCGCTCCTACTGAAGTCTAGTTTGATGCTTAGTCTAATGCAACCAGTAGCCATGAAAGAGCTTCAACGGATGGATCTTAGTCAAACTCTTAGAGCTGATCGAGCTCCTTTGGACTCCCAGCAGTCGAACTTCTCAGCGATCATCCCTCGGTCGAACTCCTCAAGCGACCGTCCCTTCAGCCGATCGAGCTCCTTCGAACTTCCAACGGTCGAACTCCTTGATAGTCGTCCCTCGATCGAACTCTTCAAGCGGCCGTCCCTTCAATCGACCGAGCTCCTTCGAACTCCCAGGGTCGTCCTTCGACCGAACTCCTCATGCGGCCGTCCCTTCAGTCGGTCGAGCTCCTTCGGACTCCCAGCGGTCGAACTTTTCGGCAGTCGTCCCTCGATCAAACTCCTCAAGCGGCCGTTCCTTCAACCGATTGAGCTTCTTCGGACTCTCAGCGGTCGAACTCCTCATCGATCGAACTCCTTTCGAGCTTCCTCTTGACCGAACTCTCCTGAAATTGATATATGCCAAAGTCCATCGATCAATGCCTGCTTTCTGTGAGCTATGGCTATTAAAGCTGGATGAACAGTCACTGTCAGTCTGCCATAGGGGATGCTACAGCGGCTCCGCCAGACCTCGAGCAGCCCACCACTATCGGACGGCATGGCTGTCGCTTTCGATCTGACGACATCATCCTCTTCACATCAAACCTGATGCAGCCTCGAGCGACCCACCATCAGACAGCTACAACTGTCACCATCAAGCTCCGCCTATAAAAAGAATCCTTCAGATATGCTAACCTCGAATCTCTAAACTCTAAGCTCCTCTTCTTCTCTAAGCTCAGCGGAATTCATTTTCGAGCACTCCATTCTTGTTGGCCAGAGCTGATTTGATCGTCGGAGGATCCTGCCAGAGCCACCCCCCACCGGCTCTGAACGGGATTTTATTTTGTAGGTCTCCAGTGGCGACCTCATCGACCTCCACTCCAGCGAATTCTGGCGACGGCCAATTTCTGTATCAATAATCATTTTTTAATATATCATGTTGGGTAGACAATGAAACTTTCCTAGTTACTAAGCATGTGTAGATATTTGTTTGAGATCCAATGTAAAGAGTTCAGAATTTGAAATAACTTCTTTCGCACATGCATCACAACCAACCACCAATGGTATTCATGGGGAATAGAACCTATAAATATAAAAGTATATTCATGCTTCATAAGTCTATAGAGTTTTAAACATATAAAAAAGAATTTATCATGTTCGAATTTATCCAAATTATTCCTGTACATGCAAATCTTTGAAGTCTATGATCAGAAAAATTAATGATGTCCTCTTTACTTTCACCTACTTTGGAAAGCATTTGAAACATATGCACACTTTCTGTCCAAACTCTTTGATTGTCATGTCTCGATGAATATTACCATTGTAGCTGCAACATCCTTGCATATGCATCCATGACCTGAATTACATGACATTAATAATAATAGCACACATAGTAGGAAGAAAGTATAAATATAATAATAACGTACATTGTCATTCAATCATTGTATCTTGGTTAGACATGATATTTGCTCTCCATTGACATCAACATCGTCTATGGACATTATTATCTTTTCAACAAACGATACATGAAATTTCATATATCTAAGAGAGGCCCTCTCAACTAATGTAAGTTTTATTGTAGGAGGATATGTTAGAGCCTTAGAGCTAAAACTAACTTGCATATTGTCAACCATCCGAACGGGATCACTAGGCATGCCTTCATTCACTATCGCTGTTTTTAAAGTGCTTACTGATGGTGAAACTCTATCACTGGCACAATGCAATTGATCTTGTTTCGATACTTTTGTCAACTTTTTTTCCTCCACTGTTTATATTCTGGTATCTAGGAAGATTTTATATATGAACTAGCCTTCCTCTGGTACCTGATCTTTACTCTATGAGCAATAGCAGATGACAAAGTTGCAGGAGTTATAGGAGATAATTGTTTTCTCTTTCTCTTCCTCTTAAGTGCAATCGCCATCACTACTGGCACGAAAGTACTCTTATGGTGTGCTGGAGAAACATCATACCATAACTCTAAATTAGAGTGCACACTTGGTACATGATTCATAGGTTGAGTTTGCTTCTTGTCATCTAGCCTCTTCAATATATCCTACGATGCAATAAATTAATTCATATAGATCTTAATCATTCATACTGCAAAAAATTATTCACTACATATACTTAATAATTAAGATATTAAATATTCTATAGTGCCTGAAATATTTCTTGTATTAGTAAGATTCCTTGATCAAATTTGCTCTCTAAGCGACGTTGTTGTTCCACGGACTATAAATATTGCAAAAATAGAAGAATCATTTCCTGTTAATATAATAACTATAGCTACTTTTCATCCCATCCATTAATGAACATCACGATAAAAAATAAATTCAAGTACCTCTGAAAGCTGACTGTGGTCTTGGACCTTAGGCTGCTTACTACCCTCACAAGATTGTGAAGGACCCTTCTTATTGCTAGCTCTCAAGTTAAAATTATGTGGTGACTTATATGATCTAAACAAAACCTGCTTTTCTTCCTATATAAAATTTTTTTAGCTTGACATACTTAATAAATGTACAAGCCTAGAAAAGTTTTTTTAGATATTACCTGAGGATCTATAACATTCACCGTCATATTTTCTGATCTCTTTCCTAACCAGAGAGGCTCTTTCTTGGGGAGCATCAACTGCATGATCACCTCTCCATCACCCCATCCATACTCCATCTCATACTCCTCCCTCTATCTACAATGCTCCTCTATCCAGTAAGCCATGAGAGGACATGCATGAAAAACAATAACAGATCTAGAGAGAGAAATCCAAATATGCTCATAGTACTAAAACTACATAGAAAATATTCCAAGCCAATTAATTAAGTGAAATAAATTACAAATAATAATAAGATTACTAGAACATTATATAAAAGTTCAAACTTGAAGAAATGTAAGGCACCCTTGTAGATGTTTTGCCTTCCCAGACTACACCTTTAAAATATTTGAAATCAAAAAATCTAAGGTGAATTTTGCCCAATTATATGTACGAATACGATTGACATCTTCAACTATATTTAAGTAGAAAATAGGAATATTAGCTCTTGTGCTTGGGCCAAGAAAAAGTCCTATTAGTAATAGCATGAACCTTCTTTTAAAATGTTCATCTCCATCATTACTATTCTTGATACACGAAACTAAGTAATTTATAGTGACTTATCTAGTACCATCTACAGCATACATATCCACTAAAACTTGATTGAGTTTATGCTTTTGACTCAATATCTCCTCCCCTTTATTAATCAACCCTACAATGCAACGTAAATCCGATTCTATCATAAGGATATCCACATTCTCGATTAAGATCGATCTTTTAATGGGATCACATCTTTTCAACAACCAAGCTAAAAGAACTTGATGAAGATTGATAATGTAATATACCACTAAATTCCATCTCTTTCACAGCATCCTTTTGTACACTATTTAAATTATTAATTACACTGGTCAATCATTTTGGAGAGCACCTTATATCTATTGCTAAGTCAATATCTTGCATCAAACTTGTATCTTGCATGAAACTTATTTCGTACATAGTTGATAAATAATGATTAATGCAAAACATAAAAAGTAATGCAAAAGAAATTGAATGATTTAGATATTGCCGATGTGCTGTAAAGAGTGAGTTGAAATTAAATCTAAGGTTCAATGATTCATTAAAAAAATTGAAATATTAAACAACATGTCTTACAGATTTTCACTGTAAATTGGTCAATTAGCTAGCAGAAGTGCTAAGTCAAATTCTTTTGGTAGCAAGACGGGAAAGTAATTAAATAATCAGTAAACATGAAGTTGAAGCACAATCAAATTTCATTTTTTCTCACATTCGTCGTTGGAAAAAACCAAAAAACCAATAATCAGTAAGTTGTATCTCACTCTAATTGGAATTCCTAATTCTATAAACGGAACAACGAAGTCAAACTTTCACAGGTCCATCATGTCATTTCCACGGCACTCATTAAATAAAATAGCAAGTTAATTTGAGATATTTTTCAAAATAGGACTCAAAGGACTACCGCTTTTTAGCCGGGGGTCATTAACAGATGTTTCTCACACTCAATCAAAATAAGAGTTGGGCAATCGGAGGATGATGGAATCCACAAGCTTGTAAACAATTTCAACAACAAAAAGAAATTAAAACTTGGCAGACTACTTAAACATCAAACGACTGAGATTGCATGAGGATATATCATTAACAGATTAAATAAGGACAAACTGAACAAATGAACTTAAAAAAATTTCAGACAGCCAACCAAAAAGTCATTTATAAAAGAATAGCATGTGGGAACTCAACCAAGAAAAAGATATAGACAGATATCATGCCCATGGATCTCCCTCGCATATTCATCAGAAAAATAAATAAATACTCCCATTCAACATATGGCCACAAACATACTATTCTTCTTACCGTCTGATGAATGAAATGAAAAAAATTATGGCCAGAATGTTGTCTTGAAATTTCGTTGAACAAATGGTTGGCGAAAAATAGAAGAAGAAACTCTCCGGATGATTGGTCAGCCGGAACGATGCTCAAATAAGGAAAAATATATACTCCGATGGAGAAGATCAATCCGATGAAGAATAGCCATCTGAGAAGATAACTTACGTAAATCCACGTCAACATCCTTTCCGTCGCCGCACGCCACCCATGAACACCAACCAGAAAACGCCACAAAGGGTACTCCACGGCGAACGATGACCACCAACGATGGAATGCCATGATCTTTTGCTGGAGTGGCCTCTCTTCAATGCTCCTCGACGATAGGAGAAGGGGAAGCAACGGCATAATCTCCATAAAATCGAGAGTTGAGAGGAGAAAGGGGCTCTGAATATGCCCCTAACCTTCTTAAGAATTACGTGCACCACCCATAATTGTGACCGGCTACTGGGAACAACCGGTTAATTAATCATGAGCGTGCATTTTTAATCAGATGGTCAGCCTTTTTTTAAAAGAGAAATGACCATAATAGACTTTAGAGCACTGTCGCAAATCCCTTATTTTTTTTTCCGCCTATTAATAAATGATACGGAGCACGCCAACTTAGCCTTAACTTCCAAGCAACCATTGATTTTTCTGCTCCCAGCATTGACTTTTGTATTCCCCACGCTTGACGTATGACATCAAATCCCCGGCTCGTTTTCTTTATATCTTCCTGGGGCGGTTATATACTCCCCCCACCAACTTTTTTTTTTTTTTTTCCTTCTCTCTTTCTTTTTTTTTATCTCAAAAATACTGTAAAATTTTAGAGAAAAGATTCTTCTATTTATAATATAATTTTTTCTTAACCATTAAAATTTTTGATTTAATTTTATAAAAAAAATCATATGAATAAATAATGAATTTATTATTTAATTGAATGATATATTTTAAATCCTATACTGATATAGTTGTAGGATATCTTTTTAAGGTAATCCTACATCAATATAGATCGAAGAGATTTTTTTTATGATATTTTTTTTAATAATTATATCTCTTCTAACATGAAGATATAATATGCATGAATCGTAATTATATCTAAAAAAAATATTTTTTTATAAGAATTTGTTTATCAAATATTTTCTTATTTCATGTTATTATCTTTTATTTTAACTATTTTTACTTGTACCCATGAGTTGTAATTGCATTAAAAGTTGTTCTTGTTGATATTTAATTATTTTATATTAATAGTTTTTTTTTTTATACGTACCTATGTTTTGCACGGATTTAAGGTTTGTAATAATAAAAAAATGGTGCTAAATTCCATCCCATAGAGTGACGTTATTTTGACGTCATTGCCCTCCGGCTTCCTCGAGCCATCTCGAAGAAGACCAAAAAACTTTGTGGCACGTTTTTTTTTTTAAAGAAAAAGAAAAAAAAAACCCTTGGTAGGTGGGACCATCGGCGAAAGAACTGGCCTCGCGGGGGAGGAAAAAAAAAAAAAACAGGTGACCGCCGACAGTGTCCTTCGCGTCCGCGGAAAAAGATACTAAATTTTTACGTACGAGATCATTTAACTTTTTAGGCGGGGACTACATCTGCCGTAGATTACGAGGACACGCATGGAAAATTCTGTGAGCGCGTCCCTAGAGATGCCTGTCGAGGAGGAATCGATGCTTTACCAGTGGAAGTGGTGGGTGATGAGCATCGCTCTTTTCTTCTTGCACGCGTTTGATTCCACTCCTTTTCTCGCTTTTTAAAGTAAGAATAACTAATGATCATCGAAGATTATGTGGAACGAGTTTCCTTTTCGATGCAACTGTTATTAAGATATATATGTGTTGATGCTCTTATTTTTGGAGCTTTGTGTTGCATCAATGCCATGTTTCTTTGCTCTCTCGCAACCGATGCAAGTGGGTGTTATTGGATGCAAGTTATTGGATTTCTAAGATGTGCTTGGTTTCTGAGGAGAATATGCTTCATTACTTCATTCTTTAAGTTAATAATTGAGGTTGAAAATATCGACGACTTATTCGGGAATAATCTATCAATTTTGACATGATTCGCTGATGGGGTTGGAGGAAAAAAATAACCGTGGAAGTAAGAAGGAGAATTGGAGAAGTGGCAATTTTTTTCTAAATAGATCCTGGAACAAAATTATTTAAACACTTGGTTTAAACTTTAACATATAGTAGTTTATTATTTTGTTTTTGAGTTTTTCCTCTTAGCACCTATAATTCACGTCACATATTTGCTAAGATAGAACGATTAGGTTTGTAGCGTACATACTAACTATGAGGTAGAATATATGCTTGGAATATCAAACACTTTGGAGCTTAAGAAAGATAGGAATATATGTCAGGACGATGATTATCTTTGGACTTTGAGAAATATTTTATTTTTTAATTTTTTAAATTATTTTTAAATTAGATTAATCTGATCGTTTGTTTATATCAAAAAAATAAAAATATCATCCTGATTAAATTCAACTAGTCTTGCAAAGCATACTTAGCTAGAGTTGATGGCAGATCCTTATATATTTGCATATTGTACACCTATAGGTGAAAGCAGATTTAGCCAAGAATTATTTTAAAATAATCCTAAATGATAGTCAATATTATACTGTAGCTGCAAATCCATTTTAATATATGTATTATTTTTGTGTTATATATACTATTTTTGTGGAATAATATCTGCTAAAAATTATAAATTTTCATATTGGATTATTTTTTAGCATTCTAACATAAAGAACTAGTTGATTTCTTGAAAAGGACCCAGACCCAATTAAAAGTAGAGTTAGTAATTACAGGATGCCATTGCAAGGGTCATAAAGCAAGCAAAACTGGTAGTTAAATATGCACAAATCAATTAAGACCAAATTTTATGTCTTAACAATTTATCAATAATTTTATCAAAACATTTAATATAACTTTGATTTAGTGATGCACGTTTGTGAGTTTAAAACAAAACGTGTGCCGTTACTGGGGCACGTGCTAGTAAAGCAGGTACCGAAGATCCAATCTCGGCCGTATATACTGTTTGATTGTGACACTTACTGTTAAGCATTTAATCCACCTCACTCCATCGCTATACATCATTTTTCCCTCCTCCCACCCGGTAATAATACCGTTGGCCATTTCGGCATACATCTTGGCTCAAAATATAAAAAAAAATTTCTCATAAAAATTTTTAAAAATTTTTTCATATCCCCATCCATCCTATTTTAGATATATCAGAAACTTCAATAAAAAAAAAAATTAATAACTAGATCAAGTGAGTGAGTGATAATTTTAATGAATATGATAACCCATAGCAAAATAACAAAATCGAATCTAATGAAGTCAGATTAGATAATCTTACACCAAGTATTGATTCTGATGAATCAAAATAAAATCTTCAAATTAACAAAATCAGAGAATAAACTGAAAACTCCAATCTCTATGATCCAAACCCATAAAAAATCTTATTGGCTTAGACCAACAATGTCTAACATAGACTTAGAAGTACAGCAAAATCAATATTCTTTTATAAATGGAATATAGATGGCCAAATAGAATACAATATTCTTGGTATACTGCAGTAGATGATCATGATTGCAACTGCCTATGGAATCAAAAGTAAAATTCAAGATCAAGCCATAACTACTGCCTTAGTCTATGACTTTACAAACCAGTTTAAAGGATGGTGGGACTTCTTACTAATCGATGAGGAAAAATAATAAATCATGAATACTGTCAGAAGAAATCCTAACAACCAAGTCATTAGAGATAAAAATAAAAATGAAATATAAGTTGCTATTTCCACCTTCATTTTTGTAATAATAAAATATTTTATAGGTGATTCATCAAAATTTAAAAAAAGAACCTCTGAAATCCTCACAAATCTTAAATGCAAAAAACTCCAAAACTTCAAATGGTATAAGGATATTTTTCTAACTAGTTTTAATCAAGAATGATTGTAATCAATCTTTTTTGGAAAGAAAAATTTCAAATAAGATTACCCTCAATTTTTTCTGATAAAATAAAAAAAACTCAGAAACTAAAATAATGATAGGATTCCATATAATAAGATTTCCATAAGCTGATATATGGAGATCTGATAAGTACCATAAATGAAAAAAAAATAAGTCTTTATACATAATTAAAACTTAAATAATAATTAAAAAAATAAATAAAAAATAAAAAAAATAGAAAACTTTTGCTAATATTTTGATCTTCCATCTATCAAAATTTTGACAAAATCTGAATAAAAAAATCTAAAAAATGAAAATAATATCAATATATATATATATATATATATATATATATATATATATATATGCCAGCTACAATCATCATTATTATAGAACTCTAAATCTCATCCCTTTCAGTGGCACTAGAAATTATTAAATAGATCAGATCTACTGTGAACCTAAGATATAATAACTCTATTGATGTTATCATTAGGTGCATAAACTAAAGCGTCGCGGTGATCTCCCACTCGCCAACACCTTTCTCTTCTTTTCCCCGCTCTCATATATGCAGTCACGCGTTCCCCCTCTCCACCGTAACTCTCACTTGTAGCTATCCTCTAATGGCGTTCCGAGCCAAAGATAACAAAGATAAGCACTCTCTTCTCTTATTCTCCTACTCCAAGGACAAGGCTTCTAATTCCATCCTTGCAAAAGCCAAGTACTTGCTCTACATCTTCCTCTTCTTCTCCCTTTGGCTCTTCCTCCTTTTCCTCTGCTTCCCACCTTCTTCCGACCTCCCAACACCCTCTGCCATCGCCGGCGGAGGCGAAGACGATGTTAACCGCCCGCCGGAGAAGTGCGACCCGGACATCGCCCCCTTTTATATCTACGACCTCCCCACCCGCTTCAACCTCGCCCTCCTCCGCCGCTGCCGCTCCCTCAATATTTACACCGACATGTGCCCCCACGTCGCCCACCGCGGCCTCGGCCAGCCCATCCCTCACCCTCTCTCCTCCTCCGGCGGCGCCGCTGCCGGCCCCTCCTGGTACGCCACCCACCAGTTCATCGCCGAGATGATCTTCCACGCCCGAGCCGAGCGCCACCCCTGCCGCACCCTCGACCCCTCCTCCGCCCTCCTTTTCTACGTCCCCTTCTACGCCGGCCTCTACACTTCCTCTGTTTTCCGCGTATCGGATCATGCTCTCCGCGACGCCCTCGCCGTCGATTTGGCCGCCCACATCTCCTCCCACGCCGCCTTCCGCCGCCGCCAAGGCCGCGACCACTTCCTCGCCCTCGGCCGCACAGCTTGGGACCTCATGCGCTCCGACGAAGCCTCCTCGCCAGACTTCGGCGCCAACCGCCTCCTCCTCCTTCCCGAAGTCCTCAACATGTCCATCCTCACCGTGGAGCGCCACCCCTGGAAGGGCGACAACCAATTCGGCATCCCCTACCCTTCCTACTTCCACCCCTTCTCCGCCGCCGAGGTCGCCGCGTGGCAGGCCAAGGTCCGGCGGTCCAAAAGGAGCCACCTTTTTATGTTCGTCGGCGGGCCGAGAAACGCCACGGACAAGGCCGCCGTCCGAGCGGAGATCCTCCGCCAGTGCGGTGCCTCGGACAGATGCCTCCGGGTCGATTGCAAACCGGGCTCGCCCAAGTGCCACGATCCGGACCGGGTTCTCGCGGTGATGAAGCAGGCCGACTTTTGCCTCCAGCCGCCGGGCGACTCGTTCACTCGGCGATCCGTGTTTGACTCGGTTCTAGCCGGGTGCGTGCCGGTTTTCTTCTCGGAGCACACGGCGTACACGCAGTACCGGTGGTACCTGCCGGGCCGGGCCGAGCACTGGTCTGTTTTCCTGGGATCGGACCGGTCGGGCCGGATCGAGGAGGAGCTGAGCCGGATCCCGGAAGAAGATGTGGAGAGGATGAGGGAGACGGTGATCGAGATGATCCCCAGGGTGACGTACGCGCACCCGAACGCGAGCCGGTCTGCTCTCTGGTTCAGGGACGCGGTCGACGTGGCTCTGATCGAGCTCACTAAGCACGTGCGGTTCGCACTCCACACGGCGTAGAAGTAGTCCAGATGGGGACAGGTGGAGGGAGATCATGCATTATGGTCAGCACGCAAGGGACCCGCTAGAGTAATTATTTTATCTGCTAGTAATTATGAGAATAATGTGGGGTCCGTCAGAAACATTCATTGTACTTATAATATGTTATATTATGTTAAGGGATAGATTATTTTTTGAAGGTTAATTCCTTGTAACGATGAGGGCTGGAAGAAAATGACTGTTTAATTTACCTGCCTTTTCTGGGTAATTATTTATGCAAGACCGAGCAAGTGGTCGCGCAGGAAACAACAAGGGCTCAATGGAGGTGGCCCCCACCACAAAGAAAGTTTGGTCGTTTACCTGAGAGTGACGTCATACGTAGGGGGATCGTGAATTTTCCCTGTTTTAGGGTTTGCTCGCGCTTGGAAATCCGTGTCAAATTCTGTAACATGAATCCTATGGTCTTTCGCCAGTCGCCTTGTGTGTTTTTTTTTTTTTTTTTCTCTCTCTCTCTCTATCTGTTGTCTTTGTCTTGTTGCAACGTGTCATAGACGGGTTGCATGATTTACGGAGGCTGATGGTCCGTTCCGATGACTTGTTCGCGGCGTCGTAGGTGCTGGAAAAGCGAACCAGTTTTTCGTGAACGAAACCTTCAAAAAGCTGGGCTTTCCCACCGATCGTTTTTTCTCAACAGGATTTTTTTTTAAAACAAATTCTTATGCTTATTTTCTATTTATTTTTTTATTTTTTTAAAAAATAAGTTTTATAAAATTTTTTATTTTATTTAGTAATACTGAAAGAAAATATTTACTTTTTTCCATTTCATCATAAAAAAAAGACAGAAAAACGAGGCAAATATTGGTCGATCAAAAAAAAAAAAAATATGATGTTTTCAAAATATATATATATATATATATATATATATATATATATATATATATATATATATATATATATATATATATTAAAATATTTTTTTTATATTTTGTAGAAAAAAATTTATATAAAATATGAATGTTTGACTTTTCTATGAAAAAAAAACAGATTTTTTAAAAAAAATTCTTAAATACATAAATATAATGGGATAAAATCTTTTCCTTTATTAATGATATAATATGTATTTTGTATGATTTTTTTTCAAAAAAATAGATAATTAAAATATAAGATATTCTAAAATATATTACTTTCTAATGATCAATCAAATGTATAAAAATTATTTTTTTAGATATTATATTTTTAGAAATTAACTTTCAAAAAAATAATCCAACAAAAAATAAATTCTTCCAACGATGAGCTCCAAGAAGATGAGATAACAAGGATTTTATTGATCTTTAGTTGTGATATTTATTTATTTATTTATTTATAATTTTAATTAGACCTAGATGTTGTGACGGCAAATGATCTGTAGTGCAATGTGATTCGTCTGGCTTATAATTTACTTAATGACTCCTGGCCCACCCTAAGACTCTTCAAAGCATTCATGTTTGGATATCTGACTAACCTGGAAGTTGGGATAAATAGGTTAGACATGGCTAACCTTCAAATATGACATCTCTCGGCTCAATGAAGCCATCAATAGGCATGACAGTTGACCCCGATTAAGCAGAACATACGATATGTTTGGTTAGAGGGAATTAAGCTTTGGAATGAGAATAAAAATAAGTGACTTCAATTCCAGCATTTTGGTTAGGAAGGGAGGGAGCTCTATTCCTATTTCAATTTCAAGAAAAAATAAAGATGCTCCAATGCATCAAAATTCAATCTCCATACTCTCTTTGTATTCAAATCTCATTCTGATTCTAGTCACAGACTAAATGTATTAGAATGTATGATGATTTCGGTACTTAATTCAATCTATTCTGATTTCGATTGTGATTCTTATTTCAGTTGCAGGCCAAATTCTCTTCTAGTTGAGTTGGCTTAACTTTTTTACCTAGAAGAATGTATGATCCCAATAATTTTATCTCATGCTAGGCAATTATGGCATATCCTTAGTTTGTTACACCATATATTAGTATTGTTATGGCATGATCTCAAAACTTTTAGAATACAATCCTTGGAACATTCGGGATTTTAGCTATAAGATCCAAGACCCTCCACGAAAGGTCATGAGAAGAAGAAAAAAAAAGGGGGGGGGGGGGGGGGGTCGACATGCTTTTTCTTTAATTTTTTTCTTCCTTCTCATCTTCCACCAAAAAATTATTTCTTATTTAAACATCGAAGGATCTAGATAAAGCTAATTCGATGAGCTTTCTATCCTTCTCTTATAGTCAGATAGGTCTACAGAAATATCCCATATCATCGGCCATAGATAGCAACATTAGCCCACCTATCTAATGCCCCCCTCCTCTTCTTTTTGGATTGGCACCTTCCGCCTAGGTTCCGTCTAAGTCCTAACGTGCTACTATCCTCCTAGCTGGAGTGGTTCAAGAGCCGGACTTCGAGTTGTTTAATGATGAAGCAGGAGGAGTAAATATCCGGGCCATGTCCTCTATCTCTCTTTATGATTGGAGTCCTGTCAGCTCGTGGTTGGCGTGACCAACAGGGCTGGAGGCGAACCACACCATGAGACCGCATCAAGTGATTGGTTTAGAATCTAGTCATGCCTCGGGAGAAGGCAATCAGTTGTACAACATTGTGGACCATGCAAGGCCAATAAATACTCGAAGTCGGCCTCGTGGTAAGGTACACCATATGAACAATGAAAGCTTACTTACTGGTTGTGGTCCTGCTTTGTCTCGGAGGAATATTTAAAACGACTGGGCTTCTGGGCTCAGGCCTTTCTACAGTAAATAAAAATAATGAAAGCTAGAAGAACCATAACGTGTCCAAGATGGTGGTTGAAATGTCTAGCTAAAGTTGGTTCCATTTTTTATGCCAGTTAAGGGAATTATGGTTCTATTTTTACTTGGTTGGTTGAAGTTCACACTTGTTATCTGCCGTGATATAAAAATGCTGTGGATTGTTCTTGGTCGGGTTCAAAAGAACCTGAGCATTTAGCGGCTTACTAATTAAACCATGCGCCTGAATTACATACCATATTTAGAGTTGACTAAAATTTTATGTAATTCGGTAAATTTCATCATCGATTCATAGGGTTCGATGAATAGTAAGTCAATAATGAAATTTTTTCAATAAATAGAAAATTTAAGATTAAAATACTCCGAAATGAAAATGAAAGAATGTTCACAATACATGGGTTTAGTCGGATTCAATTTGAAGGCCTTTAAATGGTAATATGGAGGCCTATGAACCTTGTTTATAGCCTAATCTTGTTTATGGTTTAGGTTTGCTACAAAGTATTTTCACTATAAGCTCATCGACAATATACGATAGATTTTGAGATTATTCAGGTGTGCTGCTGTGCGAGACGGTGGATGTTTCTAAAAGTTTGCTAGATAATGCAATTAGACCATGTCGGGCATTGTCCTCATTTATATGTTTTCACAAGATGGTGAAATATCGGGATTGATATTAGCAAATATGCAATCCTTTTGTTTTTTTTGCCTTTTTTTTTTTTAAAAAAAAAAAAAATTCTAAAAGAAATAACTATTTACTATCAAACACTTTGAAAGATTTATGTATAATTCCAAGAAAGAGTATTTTATCATTGTTCGGTCTAGGTCATTTCTTCCTTTGTGCTCTGAAAATATAAACAGAAAACAAAAACAAACAAGCGCTTAAATTCCACTTCACGGCAGACTTAAACCGTACCCCATCTACACCGGCACTAGCAGATCAATGTGATCTTCGGCATTTTTGTATGTTGGATCTAAGTGAACCACTTTTAACCTTGGGGTGCATACACCATCATTTGAAGTAGAAGTAGTAGCTCAGAAAAATAATTGATACAGCCACTTCTGGACTACCCTTGCCCACAAATCTGGCATGCCAGTAAAATGGTATGGATATGCGCAGCATTTTTCCGGACGGTTTATATCGAGTTTGAGGTCTGCCAGGCATGACTTCGTTGCCAATTTATCCCCATGTTCTTTTCTTTTATACTCCACAACACGATCCATTGCGTACTGAATTCCAAATTTGTTGAAATCTGGCATTTCGATGCACATATATATCGTCGAGATATAATTGAATTATGTTGTGTTGTTATTTTATACTACATTCCATTGTGCATTGGATTCCAAGTCTTTTGAAATTTGGCATTTCATGCACAGGTGTCAAGACATAATTAGATTATGTTGTAAACCATGTATTCATCGTATGCACGCTTTCATGAAATAATAAAATTATATAATTTATGTAAAATATTATATGAACTATTTATATTTTAACAGTCACCAAGAATAGTAAAAGATTTGAAGCCATCTTTATTCAACGTAGATATCTCTCAAATTCCAATCCCTTGCATATAGGTATAGAAAATTCTTTAATCATTACAAACCTTTTTGTTGAGGATAAATTCCGCTTCCACCGAAGTCTAGTCTGATGCTTAGCCTAATGCAGCCAGTAGCCACAGAAGAGCTTTAGCAAATGGGCTTCAGCCGAACCCCCAGCGGCCGAGCTTCTTCTAACCCGTTCAGTCGGCCGAACTACTTAGCGAACGAACTCCTTCTGACTCCCTAATTGCCGAGCTTCAGTCAGACTCCTGCAAGAGCCAAACTTTCTCCACATCATTACAGTCAAGCACCTCGGGAGCCGAACTCCCTCCAAGCTTTCTCTCCGATCGGGCTTCCACGGAAGCCGGACTTCTTGTGGAATCCACCAGTGACTGGGCTTCCACGGAAGTCGGACTCCTTACGGAATCCTCCAGCGATCGGGCTTCTACGGAAGCTGGACTTCTTATGGACTCCTTCAGCGGTCGAACTTCTCAATGGCCGAACTTTCATGAAAGCCGAACTTCTTATGACGGATTCCTGCAGGCGATCCCGCTACGGTTACACGATAATAACGATCGGCATTTATCGAGTCAATAACGATCGGCATTGATCAGGATAGTTATGACAGTTATTAATCAAGGCAGTTACAACAAGCTCTCTCTATAAAAAGGACCCTCCAGATACGCTCAGACCAGGTTCTAAAAAAAACCCTTCTCTCCTCCTAAAAACTCTACTGAACTCCACACTGAGCACTCCATTCCTGTTGACTGGAGCTGACTTGATCGTCGGAGGATCCTGTCGGAGCCACTCCCCACCGATTTTGGATGGGACTTTATTTTGTAGGTCTCCGGTGGCGACCTCATCGGCCTCCACTCCAACAAATTCCGATGACGATCAAATTCTGCGTCAACAGATTGGCGCTAGAGGAAGGGCCGGCAACGATTTCTCTCTTAAAGGAAGCCGGGGTTCCCTTCTTATTAAAGGAGTGCTCGGCAACGATTTCTCTCTTCCCACTCCAGAAATCTTTTTTTCCTCCTCTTTCAGTATTCCTTTTCTGGAAAGAAAAGATGCCCCCCAGGAGAGCCTCCACCCGGAGGATCGGCGACCTCTGTGGCCCAATCCCGTTCGGATCCGTCCGCTCCCACTCCAGCCCCGGTGACCCAGGCTCACTCTGTAGCCGTGGTAGATGCTGAGCAGTTCAACCTGCTTGTCCAGCAGGTTCGTGGCCTTCACGGAGGCAGTTCGGGCGGTGCAGGCCATGCATTCGCAGAGGTCCGGCGCAATACCAGCTCAACCGGATGCGGGGATTCCTCCAGAGCCCGTATGGTCCAGTCCAGGGGCAATCGACATGGGCTACCCGACCTCCAATCCCTCGGAAAGAGGAAGGGCAGCCGGAGGGAGAGCCCCTTGCTCGGACCGCGGCTCGACCCAGGGTGAAGCTTTGCACCCATTCCAGCGAGAAGACCTTGGGAGATTAGAGACCGCGAAGATCTCCTGGATCAAAGGCTCTTGGAAATGGAGCCGACGAATCGAAGAACTTCCGTCACACTCCCTCCTCCACGCGGTAATGACATTCTGCACTGACCCTCCTTTTTTCGCAGAAAATTCATGCAGGAAACAGGATCCCGCCGAACTTCAAGCTCCCACATTTTCGAAGAGCTACGATGGGACCACCGATCCCGGTCGACCACCTGAAAGCCTTTCAGGACAACGATGCTGCTCCATGGCGCGCCAGACGCCTATTCTTGTGTCGGGCTTTCCCCTCTACCCTTAAAGGGGCCACTAGGAATTGGTACTCGGCGCTTCAAGCCAAATACCATCCTTATCGTTTGACCAAGATGAGTCAACAAGTTCGCGGCCCACTTTGTCAGTAGCAAACGGCATCCGCGTCAGAGGTTCGGAGTCCTTAATGGCCATCAGGCAGAAGAAGGGAAGAATCCGTCCGGGCTTACATTACCCAGTTTAATACTGTTGCACTAGAGATCCGGGACCTGGACCAGTCAGTCGCCATGACCGCTCTCAAGGGCAGCCTTTAGAAAAATGACCTACTGTTCTTCTTGAAAAAGAAGTATCCCAGGGACTTTGCCGACATGCTGGCTCGGGTCGAAAGTTATGCCCGGGCAGAGGAGGACTTTTGAGGCCTAAGGATGACGAAGCTCGGCGGCAAGCGACGAATCGATGGGCCAGAGCGGGAAGGCCTCGCCGAAGAAAGAAAGCGGACCTGAAGCTTCGGACCGCATTCCCGAACTCCCCCTGATCGCGGGCGAGCCCGGACTCCCCCTCAAGCTCGGAAGCGGGGAAGCCCTGATGGAAGGATACGCCGAGGTTCCCCTCAGCGCCGAAGTTCTCCCTGACGATGATGATTTCATAACTACGCCCCCCTTAACACCCAGAAGACCCAAGTATTGATGGAGATCCGGGAGCGACTTCCAAGATCGGAGAGAATGCGTTTCCATCCTAGCAAGCGCAATCCCAACAAGTTCTGTCTTTACCATCGCGACCACGATTATGATACTGAGGAGTGCATCCAACTCTAGGACGAGATCGAAGAGCTCGTTAGGCGAGGCAGACTAAGTCGATTTCGTCGAAGACGGCCTGAGGAGAAGGAAGATCGGCCAAGAGCATTACTGCCAAGTGAAAAAAACCTGCAAGAAGATCAGCTATCCATTGGCATCATCAATACTATCTTAAGGGGACCTCAACAAGGGGAGACCAGCGGATCCGAAGGATCGGTGAAGAGGCGGAGGATCGTGGAGCCCGTGGCCTTCACCAAAGAGGACGGTCAAGGAATTCAATTTTCACACAATGACGCGGTTGTAATTTCTTTGAATATTGCTGACTACGATGTACGCCGCATTTTGGTAGATAATGGAAGCTCAGCCGATGTGTTGTTTTACGATGCCTTCTCAAAAATGTCTCTGTCCGATGATCGATTGGGGCCAATGAATTCTCCGCTGGTAGAATTTGCTGGCAACATCGTACCAGTCGAAGGCATAATAACATTGACCGTAGCGGCAAGGCAGCGCCCGAAGCTGGCCAAAGCTCGGGTCAACTTCTTAGTCGTAAGGACCCCATCCGTCTATAATGCGATTCTTGATCGACCTGGTCTAAATGCACTCCGGACGGTAGTGTCAATCTATTATTTGAAGATAAAGTTTTCGATGAGTCACGGGGTCGGAGAAGTCAGAGGAGACCAGGCTCTTGCGAGGTATTGCTACTCGATCGTCCTGCATAAGGAAGATCAGTCCGACACTTATCTTGTTGATGGATTGAACGTCCGCGATGACCTCACTGAGGAGCGGGATGAGCCTGTGGAGGACCTCGTCTCTGTGCCCTTGAATGACGGAAACTCGGAGCACATGGTGCAGATCGGCTCCAACTTGGCGGCTGAGGTTCGGGAGCAGCTCATCGCTTTCCTCAGAAGAAATGCGAACATCCTCGCCTGAACCCCAGCGGATATGCCGAGGATCGACATCGAGGTCATGGAACATCGGCTGGCCGTCGATCCAAGGCACCGATCGATAAGAGAAAAGCTGCGCCACCATGCCCCGAAGAGGTAGAAAGCGATCGCCGAAGAAGTAGACAAACTCCTCAAAGCCAGACTCATCCGAGAGGTTAACTATCCAACCTAGGTCTCGAATGTGGTTCTTGTCAAGAAAGCAAATAACAAGTGAAGGATGTGCGTTGACTTCAAGAAGCTGAACAAGGCTTGCCCGAAGGACAGCTATCCCCTACCCAGGATCGACCAACTGGTGGATGCAACCACGGGCCATGAGCTCCTCACCTTTATGGATGCCTTTTCTGGTTACAACCAGATACGCATGGTGCCTAAGGACGAAGAGAAGACCGCCTTCATTACTAACCAAGGTCTTTATTGCTACAAGATCATGCCTTTTGGACTCAAGAATGCAGGGGCAACATACCAGTGTTTGGTTAATAAGGTCTTCAAGGAGCAGATCGATCGCAACATGGAGGTGTACGTAGATGATATGCTCGTCAAAAGTCGAGCTTCAACAGACCACTTGGCCGACCTCGAAGAGACATTCGGTGCACTCAGAAAGCACAAGATGAAGCTAAACCCAACCAAATGTGCCTTTGGTGTAACCTCAGAAAAATTTCTCGGATTCATGGTGTCGAGATGCGGAATCGAGGCAAACCCCTAGAAAATTCGAGCCATTCGAAAAGTGACCACTCCAAAGACGATCAAGAAAATTTAGCATCTGGTCGGGAAGGTGGCATCCCTAAATCGCTTCGTCTCAAGGTCGATCGAATGATGTATGCCCTTCTTCGAGGTTCTCAAACGATTGAAGGACTTCTGCTGGACGGTGGAGTGCCAATAGGCATTCGAGGAGCTCAAAAACTACCTTGGCACGGCCCTGCTACTGGCAAAGCCCAAACCTGGGGAAGAATTATTCCTATATCTAGCTATCTCTCCAATGGCCCTGGCAGTAGTCTTCGTCAGGGAAGAAGCAAAGACGCAGCGATCGGTCTACTACGTAAGCCGAGTCCTGAGGGATGCGGAGACTAGGTACTCTAGGTTAGAAAAACTGACTTACTATCTTATAATTGCTGCCAGAAAGCTCCGATCTTACTTTCAGGAGCACACCATAACGGTCCTTACGGACCAACTAATAAAAGTAGTTCTCCACCGAACAGACGCTTTTGAAAGAATTGCAAAATGGGCAATCGAGCTCACAGAGTTCGACATCAACTATCGGCCTAGGCTATCGATCAAAGCCCAGATATTGGCGGATTTTGTGCTAGAATGCACCATTCCAGTTGAAACCGAGCTTGAATCGAGCGGAACCAGCACCAGAGCGAGGCCGAACTTTGACGAAGCCGAGCTGTCGCGGCCGATCCTCTCCGAAGAGAGTGTCGACCTCCCTGAAGATTCCTGGGCTCTACACGTGGATGGTTCGTCCAACTCCGCTGGAGCTGGTGCGGAGCTGATCTTGGTCAGCCCCGAAGGAGTTGTCACCGAGTACGCGCTGCGTCTTGAGTTCTCCGTGACCAACAATGGGACCGAATATGAAGCGCTGATCACCGGATTAAAGATAGCAAAGGAATTAAAAATAGATCGGCTTCAAGTCTACAGCAATTTCCAGCTGGTGGTTGGTCAAGTCGGCGGTAGCTATGAGGCACGGGAGGAAAGCATGGTGAGGTACCTCGAGAAAGTGAAGAATTTGATCCCGGCCTTCGACAGTTTCGGCATTCAGTATATCCCGAGGGTGGAAAAATGCAAGAGCCGATCTTCTTTCTAAGTTGGCCGCTTCAACGCCGGTCGAACTGCCCAAAGAAGTATTTTTGAAAACTTTAAAGTGCCCGACCACAGAGAAATCTCAGGCCATCCTACAGACGGAATTCGAGCCCAGCTGGATCGACCCGTTGATCGCCTACCTTCAAGAGGGGGTCCTTCCCCGCGATCGAAAAGAAGCTCGAAAGCTCAGGAATCAGACCTCCCGCTACGTCTTATACGAAGGCAGATTGTATAAGAGGTCATACTCCCTCCCGTTGCTGAGATGTCTCCGACCTTTAGAGGCCGACCTTGCGCTTTGGGATGTGAACGAGGGACTCTGCGGAAGTCACGTAGGAGCCAGGTCCCTGTCGCAAAAACTACTCCGACAGGGGTACTACTGGCTGACTTTATTTCGCGATTCCGTGGAATATGTAAAGAGGTGCGACCGCTGTCAGAAGAACGCCGACGCGCAGAGGCATGGATATACTCACTTCGCTCAGTTCACCCTGGCCGTTTGCACAGTGGGGAATGGATATACTCAGCCTCTTCCCAACGGCGTCTGGGTAGTGGAAGTTCCTCCTGGTCGCGATCGACTACTTCACCAAGTGGGTCGAAGTCGAACCACTCACGAAGATAACCGAGGCAAAGGTGCAGGACTTCATCTGAAAGTCACTAGTCTACCGGTTTATCCTGCCCCAAACCCTTATAGCCGATAATGGGCGATAGTTCACCGGGGTGAGGTTCGTCGAGTTCTGCGAAGGACTAAACATCTCCCACCGCTTCACGTCGGTGGCTCACCCACAGGCCAATGGAGAAGCTGAGATAACCAATCGAACCTTGCTGCAAGGAATCAAAGCGAGACTCGATAGGACAAAAGGGGCCTAGGTGGACGAACTCTACCATATTCTCTGGGCATACCAAACTACTCAGAGGGTGCCAATCGGAGAAACACCCTTCGCCTTGGCCTTCGATACTGAGGCAGTTATCCCGATCGAGCTTAAGCTCCCTTCTGCATGAGTCGTGGGCTTCAATGAGCGGCACAACCCCCAGGACCTTAGAGTCAACCTCGATCTTCTAGAAGAAAAGAGGGAGGAAGCCCGCGTTCGGATGGCAGCCTACAAACAGAAGGTGGCTCGGTACTACAACTCCAGGGTTAAAAGCAAGACGTTCAGAGTGGGGGACTTAGTGTTTCGGCGAGCCGCTGTCGCTCAGCCTCAGAGTCAAGAAAAGCTCGCCCCAAACTGGGAAGGTCCGTATGAGGTGATGGAAGTCATCCGATCCGAAACTTATCACCTGAAGAAACTCGGAGGGATAGTGCTTCCCCGACCGTGGAACTCAAAAAATTTGAGGATGTATTATCGGTAAACTTTCTTTAAAAACTTCTTTGCTATGCATTATTGATTTTTGGCATAAGGATTATGGGATGACAGAAAAGAAATGAGTAAAAATAGCCCGTTAGGAATAGGAGAAAAATCTCGTCCTAACGCGAACAGGTCAAAGACCTCTAAACCTCGGCTGCAGGAGATAAGGTCTCCCCCGGGTCAACATCGACCGTGGAAAATAAGACCTTACCAAAATTGAAGGCCTCATTCGCAAAGGACGAGATGGGGGGAGAGGCACGGACGACAGTCTGCATGTGCCCCCACAGCCCATTGGGAATAGGAGGAGGACCTCGTCCTAACGCGAGCAAAGTCGAAGGCCTCGTTCACAAAGGACAAGATGGAGGGAAGAGGCGTGGACGACGGTCCACATGTGCCCCCACAGCCCGTTAGGAACAGGAGGAGGACCTCATCCTAACGCGAGCAAAGTCGAAGGCCTTCGTTCATAAAGGATGAGATGGGGGGAGAGGCGCGGACGACGGTCCGCATGTACCCCCACAGTCCGTTAGGAACAGAAGGAAGACCTCATCCTAACGCGAGCCAAATCGAAGACCTCGTTCACTTTAGACGAGATGGGGGAAGACGGACGACGGTCCGAATGTGCCCCCATAGCCCGTTAGGAACAGGAGGAGAATCTCGTCCTAACGCAAGCAAAGTCGAAGTTAGGAACAGGAGGAGAACCTCATCCTAATCCGAGCGATCGGGTCAACCTCGGTCGGAGAGCTTCAACTTTCATTTCGGTCAGAGATAAGATCGAAGATAACCTCATCCTGAGATGAGATCTTCCCCGAGCTTCGACATGGACCAGCACGAGGCTCAGAGGAAGACTTCGGCAGTCGTCATTCCTGCACTTCCTTCCTTCGATTTTCGAACTCGGGAGTGGGGGGGCTGGTGTTGGGGATAAATTCTGCTCCCGCCGAAGTTTAGTTCGATGCTTAGCCTAATGCAACCAGTAGCCGCAGAAGAGCTTCAGCAGACAGGCTTCAGCCGAACCCCAGCGGCCGAGCTTCTTCTAACCCGTTCAGCCGGCCGAACTCCTTCTGACTTCCCAATTGCCGAGCTTCAGTCAGACTCCTGCAAGAGCCAAACTCTCTCCGCGTCGTTACAGCTAGGCGCCTATGGGAGCCGAACTCCCTCCAAGCTTCCTCTCCGACCGGGCTTCTACGGAAGCCGGACTCCTTGCAGAATCCACCAGCGATCGGGCTTCCACGGAAGTCGAACTCCTTGCGGAATCCTCCAGCGATCGGACTTCTATGAAAGAAGGACTTCTTGCGGACTCCTTCAGCGGTCGGGCTTCTATGGAAGCCGAACTCCTTGCGGACTCCTTCAACGGTCGAACTTCTCAATGGTCGAACTTCCATGAAAGCCGAACTTCTTATGACGGATTCCTGCAGGCAATCCCGCTATGATTACATGATAATAACGATCGACATTTATCGAGTCAATAACGATCGACATTTATCAAGTCAATAACGATCGGCATTGATCAGGACAGTTACGACAGTCATTAATTAAGGTAGTTACAATAAGCTCTCTCTATAAAAAGGACCCTTCAGATACGCTCAGGCCAAGTTCTAAAAAAGAATTCTTCTCTCCTCCTTAAAACTCTATTAAACTCCACACTGAGCACTACATTCCTTTTGACTGAAGCTGACTTGATTGTCGGAGGGTCCTGTCGGAGTAATCTCCCACCGATTCTGGACGGGACTTTATTTTGCAGGTCTCCGACGGCGACCTCATCGGCCTCCACTCCAACGGATTCCGATGACGACCAGATTCTACGTCAATACTTTTCAAATATCAAAACACCATATTGTATTATGGCTTTTGAAATCCTTTTTTCATTTTTGTGTTTGTTAAAAAAAAAAATATATGAAATGTTTCTTTGACGACTGGTACATAGGGCATGTTGCTAATACATGTTATATTTTTCTTCCAATCAAGATGGCAAGTATATTGTGAAGAGTGCAACCAATAGCAAGACCGCATTGCATTATTATTTCTAATAATAAGTATATATGGAGTGTACACGATCACAAAATTACAATAGCGAACATATTCTGTTTCATAGTTACAAATGTAGAGTTATTTTATTCCTAAGAGAGGGGAACATTCCGATCGTGCAGTTGCAACCATAGAACATTTAATATGTATTTTATTCCAATCCAGTGGTTACCATCCAGACGCTTGGTTGCAACCAGGTGGTAATGTTGGTGCTGTGTGGTGGGTAGATGTGGGATTCGAAAGGAAGAGAGGGGAAGCTGGAGTCCAACAAGAGGAAAGATGGATCGAGATGACATGCAGGATTGATTCTCCTATTTTGATACCAAATGAAGAGAGGAATCAATAGCCAGAATGCACTAAATGATTCCATCCAGTAATAAATATATATACAGTATTTAAGATCATGTGTGTGTATGTATGTATATCTACGTATGTGTATATATATATATGTGTGTGTGTGTGTGTCGTGGGGAGTTGAGCATATGTATGTGTATATAAATGTGTGTGTCACGGGGGACTACTTCATCTCGATCATTGTCTTCATCCTTGATCCAATGATATCATCAGGCTCATGTCTATCTTATGGTTGGGTTCAAGCCGATGACTTGCAAGATGAATGTATGTTGGTACAAACTTTCTTAAATGTCGGTTGGATATAAAGAAGCACGACATATACATAAATGTTGGGATATAGTTCTCCATGACAATTATCAAATAATCTGATAACATATTTTCTCCTCTCTGTATAAAAAGAGGGCATAAAGGACTCTCCGGTGAGCTTTTTTTCAGAACTCTGAAATCATGCACCTACTCTCTTCCTCTTACTACTCTACCGGAGAAATTTTAGTGCTTAAATCTTTTTTGGAGTCTAAAAGTTGTCAATCATCAGTCTAAAAGTTGTCAATCATCCTCAGAGGCTGGCCGACCACCAAGCTTCAGATCGAGCATATGCGGATCATGACCACACTCTCTTGCGATGATGATGATAATGATAATGATAATAATAATATATATATATATATATATATATATATATATATATATATATATATATATAATATATATATATATATATATATATAAAGAATTTAAGTAAGCACATCAATTAAAAATTAACGTAATGTCTAAAAGAATATGCAACAAGAAGTACATGAGAGAATTGGATTGATACTGTGGAAATGCAGGAATTCTGCATAACAAAAACTTGAAGGATGGATTGAATAGTAAAAAAAATATGCCATAATTATTGAGAGAAAAAATCATTTATATAATTACTTGGCTATGGTTGAACAGTAAACATGCCATAATTATGGTGTATATCTCTTTACTCTTTATTTGGTACGAAGGATGGATTGAAAAAAGAATGGATAGAAAAGGAAGGATGGATGAGGAAGAGGATGGATAGTGAATTCATTCATTTTTTTATATATTTGATGAAATATGAAAGGATAGATAGAAATAATTTTCTTCTCTTTTTAATATAGAAAGAATATAAAAATGGATAGATGATATATATATAATATTTTTACTAAATTATATTTAAAAAAAATATTACTATTATCAATTTATAATATTAATTTATGCTAAGTAAGTAAATAATATATAAACTTATAATCATCATAATCTACAATCATATAAAAATTATATAAATATTTAATTTTAATTTAATAAATAATTTTATAATTAAATTATTAATAAATTAATTTTATAAATAACTATCTAATTTATAATTTAATTTAATAATTAATTTTATTAATAATATAAATAACTACTTAATTTATAATTTAATTTAATAATTAATTAATTAATATAAAAGGTTAAATTAGGGATCAACAAAAAGGTTAAAACTAAAAGTGCATCTGGATGGATCCTGAAAAACCATAATATTTTATTAGCATTTGATTATAGATGTTGAATTATGGAATTAAAATTGTTACTCCTCTAGGAGTTTTTATGTCCCATTTTAAAAAAGCTCAAACATGGTTTAACAAACTCCGCTACGCTCGGTTGACATGATACCGAAGAAAAACTAAAAAAATGCAATAATTCCACGAAGCTTAGCTACTAAAACTCAAATTATAAATTAAATACTTCTTAATAACCGGACAAGGCCTAGGTATAAATCTTAGGAACCTTTTTTTCCGTAAAAAAAAATATTTGTTTCGTTAAATGTAATGTAATTGTTGTATTATCCCATCTAACGGATCTAACGCATGTTATACCTTTGCACTTGTGAAACATATTGGGACCAACTCATTCGGTCATTTCGTTCCACGCAAACACAAAGCCAACCAGCCAACTTTGTAAGGTGTGTCCAATTCATAACCTGCAAATGGACTGCTCGGTGTACTGCACTTATACCTTTTACGGACTCTGATGTACCCACCACGACCGGCCTAACTTATTCCCCCACTTCCTTCCTCCTATTAATCGATCAAACGTATCCGCTCAATCGGTAGGACAGAGAGAGCGAGCGCCAGTTGCAGACGGGAGTTCACCCGCGCTGATGAACGTCTCAAGTGGCAGCCGAAACCAACGGCAGTGATCCATCGGGAAAACGCCACGATCCCGATCACACGTCCTTCGACCCGTCCCCTCCCCTACCGAGTCCGATCCCCCTCTCCTCTCCTTCCCTCCTTTTCTCCATCCTATTTTAATCCTTTCAGGTAAGTCCACGCTCTATCCCCACCCACTGTTTTTATTTTTAAAAGACGGGAAGAAAAGCTGGCAACCCTGAGCCCGCCCTTTCTTTTCTCCTCTCTTTGTCCAATGGAGCTAAGCTTGGGGTTGGGGTTACGGTTTGGATTTCAGTCTCACGTGCGGCGAGGATTGTGGTTTAGGGTTCCATGGCGGAGTCCGGGGCTCCGGGGACACCCGAGAGCGGGCACTCCGGCGACCACGGCGGGCCGTCGGGCGGCGCGAGGGAGCACGATCGGTTCCTCCCGATCGCGAATATAGGGAGGATCATGAGGAAGGCGATACCGGAGAACGGCAAGATCGCTAAGGACGCCAAGGAGTCCGTCCAGGAGTGCGTCTCCGAGTTCATCAGCTTCATCACCAGCGAGTCGGTGCCGTTCTTCCCTCCCCTTTCTTCTTCTTTTTTTCTGCGATCTTTTTCTTTTGTTGGTCATGAATTCTAGGGTTTTCGGACAGGGCGAGTGATAAGTGTCAGAGGGAGAAGAGGAAGACGATCAATGGAGATGATCTGCTGTGGGCGATGGGGACGCTGGGCTTCGAGGATTACGTAGAGCCACTAAAACTCTACTTGCAGCTCTATAGAGAGGTGATCTTCTAGTTCCTTTTGTTCTCCTTGCTCTAAATTTCCGTTTCCATGAGCTACTTCTATTGATCAATCGGACTTACGTATGACAATTCTTTTCCCTGAATTTTATCTCGCTGGCGGATGAACATACCTTTCTTGGTGCCGCAGATGGAGGTATTTCCTTTTGCTGTCATTTTACTTTTCTTTTTCTTGTCTATTGTTTCACCTTTCTTTGTATAGACTTGACTTCTGTCAGAGAAATTAACGGGTTTCGTTTTGTTCTTTCATGTTGATTGAATTTTGCTTTTCTTGTTCGTAAATAATAAAGGGGGATAGCAAGGGTTCACGTTCTGCAGATCAATCTGGAAAGAAAGATGGTGCAATAAATGGGGATCTGGGGGCTTCGGTAGGTCGCTTACTTCCACTCTTCATGCCACGTTCATTTTTTTTTCTTTTTAATTTTGGATTAACTGATAAAACTTCAGGGTTTAAATTATTGTTTGTTCTTAGCGGTCCTCATGTCGCTAAACTTCTCCTTTGCTATGGTACTGTAACTGTCGGCGAAGTTATTTTGCCACCTTAAGTCCTATTTTGTTCTAATCTAGCAGAATTCTTGGATGTATATTTCAAGAATGCATTTGTGCACACACACACACACACACACACACACACAGATACATACATGTATGTATACATAGATACATACATGTATATAGATATATATACATACATCTACATACATATACATGTATATACACATACATATACATCTACATACACATACATGTATATACACATACATATACATACATACATACATACATACATACATACATACATATATATATATATATATATATATATATATATATATATATATATATATATATATATATATATATATATATATATATATATTTGCTCTGTAATACTCTACATACAGATAACTGAAGTAATGCAATTGTATTAGTTCTTGTTGAATATGAAATTTCAAAAATTAGTTTTGCAACCTATGCTTTCCTTGAGTGTTACTACTAAGTGCATAGCCTTGGTGTATTATATAAACAGAATTTTAGAATTTTATTAGTATATACAGAAAGCTAATTCTGAATTGTGAGAGAGCTTTATCATAATAATGGAAGGGTTTTGAATATCGTGCTTTAGTTGATATTAGTAGAAACTTGAATGTCATATTCTGACATGCCGCAAACAAACATTATTGTTAGATGAGAGTGATCAGATTGCCATCATAATTATTTTCCAGCATTTTTGGCTTAATTTGCAATAACGGGATGCTCTTATGCTCGCACACCTGTTTTTGATGCGAAATTGAATCCTTGAATAGCTTATTCAGTTGCCATTAATATTTTTTGTTCAACTCAAAGGCTTTGACCAATAGTGGGTTCTTGAATGGAATTCTACGTTCTTTTATGCAACTAAAATTGTAATTTGTTTTCTTCTCCCTTTGTCTAATAAAGATATATCGACATTGTTTAACATATTGAGGTGGTTGGTGCATGTATCTATGTTTTGGATCTTATTTACTAATGAAGGTTTTGGTTGGGAGTGCTAGAATATGGTTTAGCTTAGGCTTCTTTATTATGGGATGGGAGAGATGGAACTGAGGGGATGGTTTGACATGTAGGGGTAGAACTGGGCCGGGTTGGGTCGGGCCATACCCCCACCCGAGCCCGGCCTGAATATTTTTCGAGCTATGGGTTGGGCTTTGGCATGAATATTTTCACAAACCCAAGCTCGAGCCTAGCTAGAACCCGGCTCGAACCTGATTGGGCTAGCTCGAATTCTAAACCCATTGGCCATCTCTCTCACACCGGTTAAATTTGGGGTTAAGATTAGGGTTTGTTTGGGCGGAGGGAGTCAAAGGCGGCATAGGTGATGGCATTGGAGCAGTTGGGCGTCGTGGCAGCAATGTGGCACCACTAGGCAGAGACGCGGTCGAGGAGTACCGAGGAGGCGTCATAGAGGATGATGTCATTGTGGGTGAGGATGCAGAGGGCGTTGGCAGTGGTGAGCCGAAGGGAGTTGGTGGGGGAGTCGAAGTAGGTGGGGGAGTCGAAGCAGGCGGCAATCTCGTAGTGATCGTCATGGACAAGGAGGGCGAGAAGGTAGGAGGCATGGTGGAGAGGACAGAGGATGGCGGCAGCGATGTCAGGGATCGGGAAGGTAAGGTCGGAGTGGATGTCATAGAGGATGGTGTTCGAGAGGTTGGCGGTGAAGCGGGTGGAGCAGAGGAGGTTGAATGCGAGCTTCTTGCAGATGACTGAGACTGGGGAGGTGACGATCTTCTCACACAAACTTGACCATGATGGACACATTGCGGCTGGTGGCCAACTTCTTCGATGTCCTTGCCCTTGCACCGTGACCTCATCACCATGCTCAGCGGTAGAAATTGAGAAGTGGAGAATCGAGAACCCTAGGTGCGGATGCTTTGATTTGGGATTCTATCGCAACTCTTTGAGAGAAGAAGAGTCTCATCCATTTAAGTGATTGGGCTCAAGCTCGGGCTTGAATTTGTGCTTAGGGCTAGGTTGGGCCAAGGATATACTCAAGCCCGGCCTTGGTCTGGCCTAAAATGAAAATGGGCTATATATCTTAGCCCAAACCCGGCTTGATACTATTTGGACCTAACTAGGGGTGCAAATGGATTGGGTCAGACCGGCTCATAAATGACCCCGATCCAACCCAATTCTTTGATCGGATCTTGATATTGGACTCAAATCCAATCCAATAGAAAATCGGGTTGGATCAAGTCGGGTCCATGATCAAATTTTTTGATCCAATGGATCATTTAGGTTTGGTCGGATCCATATATAACCCAATCCTAATCCATGAAATACGGGTCCGATTCGGATCTAGATTGGGTCTAGGTTGGATCGTGGGTCAAATTAACTAACAAGCTACGGCTATAGCTATTCAATCGATTTTCATGAGTAAAGTTAAAGTTGATCTCACAAGTTTACCATTCAATGATACTCGCGACACAGTATGATTTTTGGAGTGGTCATCAACATGTGACAATTACGTCCAGGAAAAACTACCAAGATGTACCTCATGTACATATAAAAGCCAAATGGATGTGAGCTTCCAAGGTTGGTCGTAGGATACAACTGGAAGTAAAATATCTGTTTCCTATTTATTTTCTAAATTTCTTGAGTTGGAAATATTGTGTAGGTTTGATGTGAAGGATTTTTTGTGGAGGTGGAAAAGAAAAAAGATAATATTTGTTAGGGACTCCATCAACTTGAACCAGTGGGTGCTACTCAATTGTCAGGGTGGAAAGGAAAGAAGATAATATTGTGTAGATGGGCAGCCTGCTACAATTTGTGCCCAGTCCATGCTAGCATATAATGGATTCGGATCATATAATTGGTTTAGGTCGGATTGAGTCATTGAGCATAAGATCCATATAAATTTGAAAATTTAAGTGGATCGGGTCGGATCAAAATTCAGTAAATCTAGATCCGATCTGGAAAATAGAATGGATCCAATTTTAGAACCCGACATAGATCCACGGGTCCTTTTTAACGGTTTGGGTAGGGTTTCTATGGGTCGGGATGGGTCGGGTCATGGGTCAACCCGACCCCTTTGTAGCCTTAGGCCTAACCCATAGCTCGACCTGAATTCAGCCTCGGTCGATGGGCTTTGGGCCGGCCTGAGCCTATTTCCAGCCCTGACAGGATATTGAGTCAAGGTATGTTTGCTTGCTAGAAATCATGATTTTGAATGCCTCAATTAAAATGGGATCGAAAGGCTAGGATGTCATGGGTGCTTTAACCTAGATGCTTGACATGATTTCTAAATATTTAAATTTTCAACCTTTAATGAGGACATGTCCATACAATACTAGCATCAAAAAGTATGAAGTAAAAAGACCAAAATATGTCTTCTACTTGTCTAAGTTACAATTTAATAATAATTTTTGTTAGAAACTTACCTATTATTGACATACTACATTTATGAAAAGGAAGAAAAGTACAACTTCTTAATCAAAGACTTTCCACATTAAGCTAATATCCTTATGTCTCCAAAGAAAAAAGGAAAAAAAAAAACTAGACTAATATCCTTATGTCATAATTTGCATTGAAGTTCCTCTAACAGGTCACTTCAAAAGCTGTGCATAAGTGTGAGCAACTCTGAATGACATAAGTAGGGCAATCCATCTATGGGATGCCAGTTGTGGATGTGACTTGTGTATGTCTTGCTGATTTGTATATAGAATTTTGATATCATCTGTAGATGGAAACCATCTTCATGGAGTCTTGATTTGTCTCTTGTTGCTTATAATTTGCTTTCTTGCGTTTATTAAGGTGCTAAGATACTTCAAAGTTTTGCCTAAATACAATTGGGAATTTCAATAATTGGGAAGAAATATTTATACCTAAATACAAGGATATCAATCTAGTCTGCCCAACTTTCTAGATGGCAAGTTGTCTGGTGTCCGCTAATCTTTGGCTGGTGTATTGATTGCTAGGATATGGTAGGAACGAGTGGGAAATGGATGGCTTGATAAGAACAATAACTTAAAAGGTTCTTTCGAAGGTTTCCGGAGGGAGAATGCTATTAAATGAGGGTAACTATGTAGTGACGGGTGTAAAGGAGCATTGTCTTGCTCTAGGCCGGAAGACTTTTTAAACATTCTTCTGAATCTATATGCATGCTTATAGGGTGGTAAGAATCTTATTGTTTGGTCATTTGCGTCATCTTCTTAATTTATGTTACTGTTTTGGGTATTTTAAAATCTTGCAGAAGCATCATTTATCAAGAGTCCATCTATGCATGTTGCATATGATAATTGTAGGGTGTGTGTTTGCCTTCAATTTTTTGTCAACTTATAGTGTTCTGGGATTTGCAAGAATCCTCCAAAAAAAAATGAATTGCTGCTCTGAGGTTAACATGTGTGAGGAACATGATAGGGCTATGTGGAATTGGAATTCACATGCTAAAACGGTGAAAGATCTTGAGTGAGGATGGCATCTTCTGGAACTGTAGTCCATACTAATGGCAAACTACTTAGCATCACGTAGGAGCATTGGTTCTTAGTAAGTTAATGAATGCATCAAAAGTAACAAGAAAACTAATATATTATGCTAGCAAGTAACCTAATATATCAGAACTAACAAGTAACGTGGATAAATAAATCAAAATGGCAGGTTTTCAGAAACCCTGTCTGCCCATTTGAACATCATCCATAACTGGAGAGGGGTGTTTATCATACAATTAAGCAACCAAAAGACACGCAGTTTGTTCTTTAACCATTGTGAGCCATACTTGCACATAGGCAGTCTGTGTCCTCTTTCACTCTAACTTACATTTTATGTTCAACCCTAGCACTGATCACAATCAAGTTAAGACCCTTAGAACCGTCCAGATTGGTCCCAATGCACCATTTCCTTTATGATCCTTCAACACTCAAAATCATCTAACCTACATGCCAGTCTATGATATTGATGTCAACCTTGTGAAGGAAAACATCATGGCTTCTAAATATAAGCTGCCATATCTTTGTATGCAATACAATTTGGCATGCCATGCAGGTTCATGGGCTTAAGAGGCTGGACCTCAAGGAAATTGTTATGCTCTTTATGCTTACTCATGGATGTGCAGACATGGTGACGCCGTAGCTATTACCAAATAATTATCTTTTATGTATCGGTTTTTATTGACCATTGAATTTAATCCACTTTGGATGAAGGTTGCCACACCATGACATCGTATTTTGGGTAGGCAAACAAAGATTTAGCTAGTGGATGACAACAGAATCTTTGGTAGGTAGTTTAATGTTTATTGTGGTGTGTGATATAATATAATCAAGAATGAGAACTTCAGGTAAATTTTTTTTAAAAGAAATACATATAAATAATTTCACATAAATGATATTAGGAATCGGAATTGGATCTTTGATTGTAAGCACAACAATCATATTTTTCTAGTCTGCTGCATCCTAAATAAATTCAAGATTTGTCTGATGTGTTGATTCAGTAAGGTATATCCTAGACCGGTACTGTTGATGGTAGTTAAAAAGTTGTGGTTGATGATTCTGCAAAAGTTTTGTTTTCAAAATCAAAGATACTAATTTTCTTCCACTTCTCATTGCTTCTAGGCTTAATTTGCTTCACAGTGTTATCTTTAGCAAATACCCTTGGGCTTCTGATGAGAAATTCATTACACTTGTGATCAATGCCTCTAATCCCTAAAACATCCGTGACTATGACTTGGGGGCCCCACTACATTGTGTTGTTTAAGTTAGTTATGCTTTATCTGCTGCCTGAAACTTGTTTGGATGCTGGTTTTGTCTTCTTTTAACATGCCAATGGAGCCAGTAGCTGGAAAAAGATTACGGCAGCTGGCAGTCAGCAACTAGTCCTATTTTTCAGGGATAAGCAATCATGATTTTTCCTATCCCTGAAAATGAGGAATTAGCTACTCCTCCACCTCCCAATTCTCGCACCAATCTGTTTACAGATCCCATTGTCAAAGGGTCTTGTTGGAAGATTTATTGGACTGAACACATCCAAACTGGCCCTTAAAGTTCCTTCTTACTTTCTTTCTTTGCCTCTGCACATGTAGTTGCATAGTCCAGATAGCACAATCATTTTATGGATATGAGTGTTCTATGCCAAATAAATTACCAACTATTCATTTTTAAAGCATTTCGGTACTAATGCAGTGGTAGAAAGTACACCATGTTCCTGAACTTGAAATAGTTTAGTTTTAACCATTAACATGGTCTCACATTATTGATTGATATAGAATCAAAGTAGATTTTCCAGTAAGTCATGAAATGGTATGGTTTTTACATATGATTTTGTACTTTATTCAGAAATAATTCATCGAGACTGTGCACTTTTTTCCTATTAATCCTATTAACATGAATAGAAAATAAATAAGATGCAGTTGGGTATTGGTCCCTAAGGGGAGCAACCACCATAGCTAGAATGTCTAGAGGAGGGTTTGGCAAAAGAAAGATGGGGAGCCCTGGATATTGACCGCCGCCACTGGAATTGGTACTGGTCTATCCAGCTTCATAACTTTGTGTTTCAGTCATCTGTCTTCTCATTTCGAACTCATTCAATGCTTACATTGTTGATCCATAAACCAGAGGTTCTTAATTGACAATATCTGATCCACATCTCATGCTTTTCAGTAGTGATATCATTTGAAGTGTGTTGCACCTTGGTTGATGTTTGTTTGTTCTGCCGATGCTTACTGAGCAATCAATCAAAGTTGGTGGCATTCATGCACTTTGTAGTCTGAATTTTGTGGCAAGTTGTGTTCTGTCATAACTAATCCTGTTAACTGTTATTAAACTGTCAGTATGACCTATCTCTGCCTCCGCGAAAACATCCTATTGGACTCCACCCCCCTTCCCCCCAATCCTATTATTAAGCTGTCAGTATATCTCTGCCTGCACTCAGAAAACACATCCTATCGGACCTTTTTAAAGGTGGTTATTTGTTCTTACAGGTGCACGTTCAGCTGACACTGTGTCTATAAAGATCTAAGGTTATCTGGTATGAACACCTAAATATAGGCATGACAATATCTTCCTGCTAAATATTTAGGAAAACTCCCAGACATTGCATCTAAATATTTTGGAAATTATTGCTGCACTCAAAACATGAATTAAAGATGTTGTTCGATGATATGTGCAATGGGAATTCATAATCCACTTAGTTTTGTGTTTCCCCTTAAGTAAATTCAGTGGGAGCTAATTACTTGCTAACTGAGGTATGCCTCGAATTAGCCCTTCACTCTTTGGTGCATCAATCTCTTCGTGTAGAAGCTCCGTCTTTGGCATCTTCTGTGATGGAATTGTACCAGGCTTGTTATGCTGCTATTTACGTCTCTTCTTCCGTTAGGGTAGGCTGGTGCACCTGTATATAAGTTACCTGCTTCAGTGTGCTTTTAACTCTTCAATCTCCTTTGCTCCATCTCATTGCCCCATTATGTATTTATCAGTGTGCTGGTTGAGAATTAAAGGACTGACCATTCAGATTTCCTTTTACGTGTGCCTTTACTTTCTTCCCTTCTCATAGCATAATCTTGATTTATACTGTCTTATTGTTTAACTGCTAATGACATTTAACAATCGTTTAAGTTTGATTATGGGATTTTTATTCTAGTTTGGAGCTATAACAATTGATAATTTTCTTTTGCAGTACAGTGGTATGTAGTATTGGATATGCTGCTTTGAAGTAAAGGAGTTCATTGTGCTGTTTAGACATGGTTCCATCGTTAAGGATAGCCAATTGGTTCTAGCTGGTGCTTTTAATTCTCTTTGTTTTCCTTCTTTGTGTTTACCCTGTAATCTGAGTGGCGAGTGGTCAAAGTCAGGTCCTAGCTGGGGCCGGACAAATTCCTATCTCAACTTCCAACCTGGTCTAAACTATATTAGTCACAAAACTTTTTGAGAAGGTTGGGAGGGGTGAGGCTGACTTTTCCTCTCCACCGGCCTCTTCTGACCTAGTTTTTTGGAGCAGTCTGTTATTATAGTCAATGCAGCTCAGCTTTCACAATTTGCTGGAAGAATTTGAGGCCACAGCTTGTGTTGAATGATAAATGCTGTTACAGTTTATGTCCAGGAACAATTTGGACTTTCTAGAATGCCGTTAGAATTCAGCAAAATGTCTGCCATTAATGATATTTCAAACAGATTTTCTGGTTTAGTGCCTAGATTCAACGCATTCTAGCATGGAGGTAAAAAAAAAAAATCAGAACATTGATTGAAGTCTGCAGTAATCTCTGCTGTTGTGCAACTTGCTGCTTTGTTTTTTTATGGTCAAATTTTTTGCAGGAGTCTACTGACCAGTGCTAGAACAAGAGGGTGCTTTAGTGTTGGCTTAGCAAGCGGTACTCTATAGATCGCTGTTTTGGGATCCAAGGCCTTATCAGTTTGTTTCTCCAATCGTGGTTTCCCGTGGGGAGTTTTGGTATTTTCTACTACATTCCATGTTTTTGATCAGATCTTCTAAAGCTCTTTGGTGGCCTATCGTTTGGTCCAGAGTTCTGCGTATCTTCAATTTCCCTTGTCATGAGTTTCTGATATGTCCGTTCCCTGCTTGTGAGAAAGGATCTGTGTTCTTTTTCATTTACAACAGATTCTGGTTTCTATAATCGTATTGTCTTCAGCTAACAAAGAGCTCAGGATGATAAAGTTCCAAGACTGCTGAGGCGCCATCTGGAATTGCTATCGGAGGGACAGCATTTTTTGGCGCCTAAAAAACATTTCTTGGTGATATATGGGTTTTGGGAAAAAAAGAAAAAAAAAGAAAAGAAATGGCTTTTTGATTTTTCTAAAAGTTAAAATAATTTTATTTGGCAAAATCTCTAATTTGGAGCATCTCTCAGAAAACATGTTTTAAAATAATTTTATGAAATATTTCTAAACTTTGCAATATTTTGAAATATAAAAATAATATTGTATGATGATGTTAACATTGTACTAAATAATAATACCATATTTATATATTATAATAATATTATATAATATAATATTATATTTGTTGGGGATAAATTCTGCTTTCGTTAAAGTCCAGTTCGGTACTTAGTCTAATGCAGCTAGTAATCATGGAAAAATTTCAATCGGAAATTCTCTCCCCAGCAGTTGAGCTTCTTCCAGTAGTCGAACTCATTCAGTGGTTGAACTTTTTCTGCTAGACTTCGAACTTAATCGAACTTCCTCAGCAGTCGAATTTTTATTTTTCTCCAGCAATCTGGCCTCTATGGGAGTCGAACTTCTTCCGAATTTTTTCAACAGTCGGACTTCTATGGGAGCCAAACTTCTTCCGGATTCTTCCTTCAGTCGGGCTTCGACGGGAGTTGAACTCCTTTCGAACTCCTCTAGCAGTTAAACTTCTATGGGAGCTGAACTTTTTCCATTTTTCTTCTTCAATTGAGTTTCTATGGGAGTCGAACTCCTTTCGGATTCCTTCAGCAGTCGGATTTCTACAGGAGCTGAACTCCTTTCGGACTGTTCCTTCAGACGAATTTCTACAGGCGATCCCACTACTGAACGGTTATAATTATCATTTATTAGGATAATTATGATTGTCATTTATCAGGATAATTATGATTGATATTTATCAGAACAGTTATGATGGTCATTTATCAGGACAATTACAACAAACTTCGTCTATAAAAAGGGACCCTCTAGATACGTTTTTTCTAAGTTTTCTTTTCCTTCCCAAAATTTTGCCGAACTCCTCTTTGAGCACTCTATTTTTATTGGCCAAAAGAGCTAACTTGACCGTTGGAGGGTCCTACCAGAGCCACCACCACCAACTCCAGATGGGACTTTGTTTTGTAAGTCACCGACGGCGACCTCATCTTCCTCGACTCCAGTTCGATCTGATGTCAATTAAATTCTGCACCAACAGAATTGGTGCTAGAAGAAGAGCCTCTGTTCCTTAGATTTTCTTGATCTTAAAGGAGTGCTCAGTAGCGAACTCTCTTCTTTCTCTCTAGAGTTTTCCAAAAAAAATGCTTCCAAAGAAAGCTTCAACCCGATGATCGACGACCTTTGTAGCCAGATCCTATCCAAATACATTCGTTCCAGCTCCGGTAATTTAAACTCTACCTACAGCCATGGTGGATGCATAGCAGTTCAACCTATTGGTCCAGCAGGTTCGTGGCTTCGCGGAGGCGATGCAGGCAATACATCGGTAGGCCTCGGTACCAGTTCGATCGGAGCAAGCTTCTCCGGAGCCCCATGGTCCGATCTGGGAATGGCCAACCTCGGCTATCCAACCTTTGATCTTCGGAAAGGGGAAGCAGAGGATGGAAGACCCATGCTCGGACCATGATTCGACCCAGGGGGAAGCTTCGCACCCATTCCACTAGAAAATCCTGGTGATCAATGATCGTGAAGATCTCTTGGATCAAAGGCTCCTAAAAATGAGTCGACGAATCGAAGAGCTCCGTCATACTCCCTCCTCACACGATAAAGATATTCGCACTAACCCTCCTTTTTCTCAAAGGATCATGCATGAATCAATCCCGTCGAACTTCAGGCTCTCGTAGTTCGAGAGTTACGACGAAACCTCCGATTCAGTCGATCACTTGGAGGCCTTCCGGACAATGATGTTGCTCCACGACGTGTCAGACGCTATTTTGTGCCGGACTTTTCCGTCCACCCTCAAGGGAGCCACCAAGAACTAGTACTCGGCACTTAAGCCAGGTACCATCTTTTTTTTTTGATCAGATGAGCCATCAGTTCGCAGCTCACTTCGTCAGCAGTCGACGTCCGCGTCGATGTTTGGATTTCCTGATGAACATCAAGCAGAAGGAGGAGGAATCCATCCGGGCTTATGTCATCTAGTTTAATGCCGCTGCATTGGAGGTCCGGAACCTAGACTAATCAGTTGCAATGGCCGCACTCAAGGGTGGCCTCCAGAAGAATGATTTGCTATTCTTCTGGAGAAGAAGTACCCTAAAAATTTTGTCGATCTGCTAGCTCGGACTGAACGTTACGCTCGAGCTGAAGAGGCCTTCAAGGCCAAGGATGATGAAGCCTTTGGTAAGCAGCGAATCGACAAGCCGGGCGTACCCATCGAGGAAGGAAAGTCGAGCAAAGCTAGACCGCGCTTTCGAACTCCCTCTGAGCGAAAGCAAGTCCGAACTCCTCCCGAGCTTGAAGGCAGGGAAGCTCGGACAGAAGGGCGCGGCGAGGTTCTCCCCAATGAAGATTTCACAACTACGCCCCTCTCAATGCTTCGAAAATCCAAGTCCTGATGGAAATCAGGAAGCAATTACCGAGGCTAAAAAGAATGCACTCTCATCCTAGCAAATGCAATCCTAATAAGTTTTACCTTTATTATCGTGATCACGATCACGACACTAAGGAGTGTACCAACTCCAGGATGAGATCAAGGAGCTCATCAGGCGAGGTAGATTAGGTCGATTCCTACGGCGACGGCCTGAAGGGCGGGAAGATCGGCCGAGGGCATTACTGCAGCTTAAGCCACCAAGGGAGGAGGATCAACAAGAAGATCGGCCGCCTCTCGGCATCATCAACATGATCTCTGGGGGACTTTGGCAAGGAGAGGCCAGCGGATCCAAAGGATCGGTGAAGAGACGGAGGACTGAAGAACCCATAACCTTCACTGAGGTAGACGCTCAGGGGGTCTAATTCTTCCACAATGACGCAGTTGTAATCTCTTTAAACATTGCCGATTATGATGTACGCAGCATTTTAGTAGATAATGAAACTCGACCGACGTATTACTTTATGATGCCTTCTCAAAAATGTCCTTACTCAATAACCACTTAGGACCTATGAACTTTCCATTGATAGGCTTCACTGGTGATGCTGTACTAGTTGAGGGCATAATAACTTTGGCCATGACTGCGGGGTAACGCCCGAAACTGACTAAGGCACAGATCGACTTTTTAGTCGTAAGAACTCCGTCTGCCTATAATGCTATTCTCGGCTGACTTGGTCTAAATGCACTTCGGGCGGTGGTATCAACTTATTATTTGAAGATGAAGTTTCCGATAAGTTACGGGATTGGAGAGGTCAGAGGAGATCAAACTCTAGCAAGGCACTACTACTCAATCATCTTGCATAAGGAAGAATAGTCTGACTCTTATCCTATTGACAGGCTGGATGTCCACGATGACCTTACTGAGGAGCAGGCGAGCCTATGGAGGACCTCGTATCTATGTCCTTGAACGACGAGAACGCGGAGCACGCTGCATAGATCGGCTCCAACTTGGGGGATGAGGTTTGGGAGCAACTCGTCACTTTCCTCAGAAAGAACGGGGACGTCTTCGCTTGGGCCTTAGCGGATATGCTAGGAATTGATGCTGAAGTTATGGAACATTGGCTGGCCATTGATCCGAAGTATCGATCGATAAAAGAGAAACTGCGCAGCCACGCCCCAAAGAGGCAAAAAGCAATTGCGGAAGAAGTAGGCAAGCTCCTCAAAGCTGAGTTTATTCGAAAAGTCAATTATCCGATCTGGGTCTCAAATGTGGTCTTCGTCAAAAAGGCAAATAACAAGTGAAAGATGTGTATAGACTTCAAAAAACTGAACAAAGTCTGCCTAAAAGACAGCTACCCTCTTTCCAGGATTGATCAACTGGTAGATGCAACCTTGGGCCATGAGCTCCTCACCTTCATGGACGCCTTCTTCGATTATAATCAAATACAGATGGCGCTAGAGGACGAAAAGAAAACTGCTTTTGTTACTGATCGTAGTCTTTACTGTTACAGAGTTATGCTCTTTGGGCTTAAGAATGCAGGGGCAACGTACCAGCGTCTGATCAACAAAATCTTCAAGGAGCAGATCGGCCGTAATATGGAAGTATATGTGGATGACATGCTCGTCAAGAGCCGAGCTTCTATAAACCACCTTGCCGATCTTGAAGAGACCTTCAGTGCACTCAGGAAGTACAAGATGAAGCTGAACCCGACCAAGTGCGCCTTTGGTGTGACCTCTGAAAAGTTTCTGAGGTTTATGATGTCAAAGCGCGGGATTGAAGCAAATCTCGAGAAAATTCGAGCCATTCAAGAGATGACCGCTCTAAAGACAATCAAAGAAGTTCAGTGCTTGACTGAAAAAGTGGCATCTCTAAATTGCTTCATCTCAAGATTAGCTGAGCGATACATACCCTTCTTCCAAGTTCTCAAGCAACCAAAGAATTTTTGCTGGACGACGGAGTGCCAATGGGCGTTTGAGGAGCTCAAAAACTATCTCAACTCACCCCACTGCTAGCAAAGCTCGAACCTAGAAAAAAATTATTCTTGTACCTAGCGGTCTTTCCGACGGCCTTGGCAGCAGTCCTAGTCAAGGAGGAAGCGAAGATACAATGGCCGATCTACTATATAAACTGGGTCCTAAGGATGCAGAGACTAGGTATTATAAGCTAGAGAAATTGACTCTCTTCTAATTGCTGCTAGGAGGCTCTGACCTTACTTCCAAGGGCACACCATAATGATCCTCACGGATCAACCAATAAAGGCAGTCCTTTAGCAAATGGACGCTTCCAGAAGAATCACAAAATAGGTAATCGAGCTTACGAAATTTGATATCAATTATCAACCCTGGCCATCGATCAAAGTCCAGATATTAGCAGATTTTGTAGTGGAGTGTACCATTTTCGATGATGCTGAGCTTGAGCAGAACGAGACCGACGCTCTGCTGTCGCAATCGAACCTACCTGAAGAGACAATCGACCTTTTTGAATGTTTTTGGGCTCTGTACGTGGATGGTTCATCCAACTCTGCTGGAGCGGGTGCGGGGTTGGTCTTAGTCAGCCCCCAGGGAGTCATCGTCGAGTATGCGCTGCACTTCGAATTTTCTACGACTAATAATGGGGCCGAGTATGAAACACTGATCGTCGGGTTAAAAATTACAAGAAAATTAAGAGTAGATCGGCTTCAAGTCTACAATAATTCTCAATTAGTGGTTGGCCAAGTTAGTGGCAGCTATAGAGCGCGAGAAGAAAATATGATGAAATATCTTGAGAAAGTAAAGGACTTGACTCCGGCCTTCAGCTATTTCGACATTCAACAGATTTCGAGAGCAGAAAATATAAGAGCCAACCTCCTCTCTAAGTTGGTCACTTCAACTCCAGTCGAACTGTCCAAAGAAGTATCTTTTGAGATCCTGAAGTGCCCAAGCTCAGAGGAATTGCAAGTCGTTTTGCAGATAGAACTCGAGCTGAGCTGGATCGACCCATTGGTTGCCTACCTCAAGGAGGGAGTCCTTCCTTATGATCCAAAAGAAGCTCGAAAACTCAAGAATCAAGCCTTTCGGTACATTTTGTACGAGGGCAGGTTGTATAAAAGATTATATTCGCTGCCATTGTTGAGATGTCTTCGACCTTCAGAAGCCGACTTCATATTATGAAAAGTACATGAGAGAATCTGTGAAAGTCATGTAGGAGCTAGGTCCCTGTCGCACAAGCTACTTTGGTAAGGGTACTATTAGCCGACCTTATACCATGATTCTATGGAGTATGTCAGAAAATATGACCGCTATCAGAAGAATGCGAGCATATAAAGATGGCTGGCCTCCGAGCTTACTCCGCTAAGTGCATCCTGATCATTTGCATAGTGGAGAATGGACATACTTGACCCTTTTTCAATGGCATCCGGGCAGCGGAAGTTCCTCCTGGTCGCGATCAACTACTTCACCAAATGGGTCGAAGCTGAACCTCTAGATAAAATTATCGAGGCCAAGGTACAAGACTTCGTCTGAAAGTCAATAGTCTGTCGATTCAGTCTGCTCCGAACCCTCATAATCGATAACGGACGATAATTCATCGGGATGAGGTTCGCTGAATTCTGCGAAGACCTAAATATCTCCCACCACTTCACATCGGTAGCTCACCCATAGACAAATGGGGAGGCTGAAGTGACTAACCTGACTCTGCTGTAAGGCATTAAGACAAGATTCGACAGAGCAAAGGAGGCATGGGTGGACAAACTCTACCACATCCTCTGGGCATATCGAACTACTCAAAGACTGCCAACTGGAAAAACACCATTTGCCTTGGCCTTTGAAATAGAGGCAGTCATCCCGGTTGAATTTAAGCTTCCGTCAGTATGGATCGTGGCCTTCAATGTGCAGCACAACCCATAGGACCTTAGAGTCAACCTTGACCTGCTGGAAGAAAAAAGGGAGAAAGCTTAGGTTCGAATGGTGGCCTACAGACGAAAGATGGCCTGGTACTATAACTCCAAAGTCAGAAGTAAAACATTTAGAGTGGGGGACTTAGTGCTTCGGCGAGTCGCCGTCTTTCAGCCTCAGAACTAGGAGAAGCTTGCCCCAAATTAGGAAGATCTGTATGAGATGGTGGAGGTCGTCCGATCCGAAATTTATCGTCTGAAGAAGCTCGGAGGAACAATGCTCCTACGATCTTGGAACTCAAAAAATCCAAAGATGTACTACCAGTAATTTTTCCGTAATAAAACTCCTTCATTTCAACATTATTATTTCTTGATGCAAGCATTATGTGATGATAGAAAAGAAGCAATTAGAAATGGCCGTGTTAGGAACAAGAGGAGGACCTCGTCATAACGTGAGTAAAGTCGAAGACCTCATTCATTTTAGACGAGATGGGGGAGAAAGGCTCTAACAACGACCTTTATGTGCCCCCACAGCTCGTTAGGAACAGGAAGAGAACCTCGCTCTAACGTGAGCAAAGTTGAAGACCTCGTTCATTTTAGACAGAATGGAGGGAGAAGTCCTGACAATGGTCCTTATGTACCTCCACAGTCTGTTAGAAATGGAAGAAGAACCTCATCCTAACATAAGCAAAGTCGACGATCTCGTTCATTTTAGACGAGATAGGAGGAGATGCCCTAATAACGGTCCTTATATGCCCCCACAGCCCATTAGGAATAGGAAGAGAACCTCGTCTTAACGAGAGCAAAATTGAAGACCTCGTTAATTTTAGACGAGATGGGGGAAGAGGTTCTAACAACGATCCTTATGTGCCCCCACAGCCCATTAGGAATAGGAGGAGAACCTAGTCCTAACATGAGCAAAGTCGAAGACCTCGTTCATTTTAGACTAGATGGGGGGAGAAGTCCTGACAACGGTCCTTATGTGCCCCCACAATCCATTAGGAGTAGGAGGAGAATCTCGTCCTAACGTGAGCAAAGTCGAAAGTCTCGTTCAGTTTAGACGAGGTGAGAGGAGAGGCCCCAACAACGATTCTATTATGCCCGAGCCTCAACTTCGACGTCAACCTTGGCTGAAGATAAAATCTCCTCCGAACTTCAATCTGAACTGGCGTAGAACTCTGAAGAGGACTTCGGTAGTCATCCTTTTTGTAATCTCTTTCGAGTTTCGAACTCGGAAGTAGGAGAACTATTATTGGAGATAAATCTCGCTCCCATCGAAGTCCAGTCTGGTACTTAGCCTAATGCAGCTGGTAATCATGGAAAAGCTTTGATCGAAAATTTTCTCTCCAGCAGCCGAGCTTCCCCCAGCGATCGAACTCATTCAATGGCTGAACTCCTCTAGCTGGACTCCGAATCTAATTGAACTTTTCTAGCGGTCGAACTCCTTCCATTTTTCTCCAGCAGTCAGGCTCCTACGGGAGCCAAACTCCTTCCGAATTCCTCCAGCAATCGGACTCTTATGGGAGCCAAACTCCTTCCGGACTCTTCTAGCAGTCGGACTTCTATGGGAGCCAAACTTCTTCCGGACTCCTTCAGTAGTCGGACTTTTACGGGAGCCGAATTCCTTCTGAATTTTTCCTTCAGTCGGGCTTCTATGGGAGCCAAACTCCTTCCAAACTCCTCCAACAGTCGGACTTCTATGGAAGTCGAACTTCTTCCATTTATTTCCTTCAGTCGGGCTTCTACGGGAGCCGAACTCCTTCTGGATTCTTCCAGCAGTCGGATTTTTCTAGGAGCCGAACTCCTTTCAGACTGTTTCTTCAAACGGATTCCTACAGGCGATCCTACTACTGAACGATTATAATTATCATTTATCAGGATAATTATGATTATCATTTATCAGGATAATTATGATTGGCATTTATCAGGATGGTTACGACGATCATTTATCATGACAGTTACAACAAGCTCCATCTATAAAGGGACCCTCCAGATACGTTTTCTCTAAATTTTTTTTTCTTTCCGAAACTCTGTCGAACTCCTCTTTGAGCACTCCATTTCTGTTGGCCAAAAGAGCTAACTTGACCATCAGAGGGTCCTACCGGAGCCACCACCACCAACTCCAGATGGGACTTTATTTTGCAGGTCATCGATGGCGATCTTATCTTTCTCGACTCCAGTTCGATCCGACGTCAACCAAATTCTGCACCAATAATATTGATATATTGTAATACTAATAATTACAATACTCGATATTGAAATAATATTATAATTATTAATCGATAATAGATATATTATATTATGTTATATCATTTTATTTTATTTTATTCTACTATGCTATATGATTATATTATATCACACTAATATTATGACTATTACCTTACTATTATTATTATTATATTATAATAATCATTTTTTAATAGTATGATATTATATTTTATTTAATATTATATTATATTATATTATATTATACCATTTGAAATGAATGATTTATAAATTAAGAATATTTAATAATAATAATTTTTTATAGTGAAAAAGTTAAACAAGTGAAAGCATTGCATAATGTTTTTTATTATCATTTTTTCATGCTAAAAATATTTTGTGAGCTTGGTTATCAAATAGATGCTAAGAGCACTTTGTCTGTTCTTTCTAATACTTTAATTTTTAAAATTTATTATTTATTAAAAATTTATTTAATATGATTAAAAAAATTAGTTAATTTTATTAAAATAATATTTATTTAAAAAAATTATTTATTAAAATATTATTTAATTTAAAGTTGTTTTTTGGAAGGATGATTTTATGTGTTGAGTCAGTCAAAAATATATTATCTAAAATTTCTAGATTACCACGTAAATAATCGTTTTATGATAGAGCGCCTTTGTAAGTCGCTCTATCAAAAGACGACTTAGAAGTAAAAAAAAAAAATCTCTCCCCTCATTCTCCATCACTTTAAAAAAAAAAAAAACCACCTATCTTCTCCTCCCCCCGACGACCCTCCGCCCTTCTCCCTCTCGACTCTCGATCCCCATTGCCTCCCTTCCAACACCGCTCCCTGAATCCCTACCGTCGTCGCTCCATGCGTTCTCCTATCGCCGTTGCTCCCCACCTCCCCCTCGGCCATCCCGCCTCCCTCCACACATCCACACCCCTCCCCCTCGGCTTCCTCGCCATCGCTCCCCGCCTCCCTTCCCCACCCTGGCTCTCTATCCTCGCCCATCGGAGTAAGGTGGGGTGGGGGCAAGAAAGAGAGGTGGGGAGGAAATGGATATTTTTTTTTTGAAGTGACGAAGAGTGAGGAGAGAGAGGTTTAGTTTTTTTTTTTTTAATATTCTTAAGTCGTCTTTTGATAGAGCGATTATTTACGTGGCAATGCAGAAACTTTGAATAGTATATTTTTGGCTGACTCAGTATATAAAGTCATCCTTTCAAAAAATAATTTTAAATTGGACAGTATTTTGATAAATAATTTTTTTAAAAATATTTTTTAAATTTTTTTAAAATAAATATTATTTTAATAAAATTATCGAAAAATTGAAACATCTCGATCAGATGTTTTAGAATATCTTAGCATATATGAGCTGAGAAAATAAGGAGTGAAAATCTTGATATATTGTATTAGTGGGTGCATGTTATTGATTCGGTCTGGCTGGAAAAATTATTAGTTGAATCAAGTTTACGATGTAATTTTTGGATTAGGTCAACCAACGTGTGGCACATAGTAGGTTTAAGGGAGAGAAAAAGGAAATTACGGACGTGAGGTTAGAAATTGCAATTTTATGCCGACGAAGATGCACGCTCATTCGCTGATGCAAATGGAAATCACAATATTTTGGATGAATCTGGTGGTGAAATCGTGATTTTTCGTTAATCCGTTTTCTTTGAAGAAGGGAAAGTGGATGGGAGGAAAGAAGGTTTTGTATTTTCCATTTGAGCGCGTTGCTCTCTAGCTTGATTATCCTCTAGGACCTGGGGTTCTCCTCTCCTCTTGAGAAGACAGGAGTCGTCCTATCACTGTCGGTGGTAAATGAACTGCATTTTTTTTCTGAGATGAGAGAGAGAGAGGAGAAAGGAAGGTATCGTCTTTCTCCAGCGGAACTCAAAGGAGAAGGGTTTTACCACTAGATCCATTTGCAATTGGTCAGAAAAAATATATATATATATATATATATATATATATATATATATATATATCCCTGGTTCAAACGAAAAAGCACGATTTCACCACCAAATCCATTAGAAATCGTGATTTTTGTTTGCACCGGTGAATGGATCCACGTCTTCATCAACGGAAATCATGATTTCTAATCTCACTTCGGCAATTTTTTTTGTTCCCTTCTTTTAAATCTACTGTATATATATATATTGCATGTTGGTTGATCTGGTCCAAAAATTACGTTACGTGGTGGGTCTCGTTTAATCAATAATTTTTCAGCTGACTTGAAACCTTAGACATCGGACCTTCCCATGGTTGAAAGCTTATAATTCAACAAACGACCTGCTCCATCTGGATAAGTTGTCCAACTTGGCTACTCTTTTCAGTTTCTCAAACCTCCCTGACGGTTCCACTATAAGCTCTACCAGCTCCCCCCTACGCCCCGTGAAGCCACGTAAGTCGTTCATTTTTCCGGTTCATTGCTTCCTCATTCTCACGTGACCTTTTTTTTCCCCTCCTGATGCTGCTACACGCTTTCAGTTGCCGCCGCACCGATGAACCCCGCCCGGAGCCGTTATTTGAAGCCCTTCTCTTCCGACAATCAAATCATGTTCGCACGAGATTGGTTTTTTATTTTGACATTTTATATATATATAATTTTTGGGTACAACATGAGATCGCCAATTCGGCGCGACTTTTCTCCCTCTTCTGGTTGGCATCTCTTGACCAATCTCCTCGAGCGCTTTCATGCGGCGAGATCAGAAACTCTTCTCTCCACCTGCTGTAGCTCCTTGGCCACCTATATATATATATATAGAGAGAGAGAGAGACCCAAGGATTTCTAAAACTATAGCTCACTACCAAGACACGCCCAGATAGATAGATAGATAGATAGATAGGGAGTGAGAAGCAATCTCTTGCAGCATGTCGAGCGGAACGAAGCACGGTAGTGTGAAAATTACGGTCATCGACACCCAGTTCGTGAGGACTGACCCCATACACTTCAAGACGGTTGTCCAGTGCCTCACCGGAAAGGACTCGATGCCCGCCGGTGGCATGGCACCGGAAAGGCCGAGGGTTACGGGAGGGAGGATGCCATTGGGTGCTGAACAATTTCAACGGATCGTTCAAGGATCCATCGCTGAAGGAGTTGAATGACTTGTATGTATAGCTCATTGATTTTATCAATGGCGCATTTGTTTTGGTATGTCATTCTAGGATTAAGCACACGCTATTTCCTTTTTGGTTTCGAGGTCTTTTGCGTAGAGTTAGCTGGGTGGTGTAGTTTAGCTTGAGGGAATAAGCAGCATGGCTGTGTACCAGAAAGGAAACGTGGTTATGAATTGATTTTTTATTTTGGTTGTCTTTTTCTTTTTTCTTTTTTTTAAAAAAAAAATACACATTAGGCTCCGGAAGGCATTTCTGAAATTAATAAACCATTTTGTTCTTCTGTTTTTCAGAGATGAGAGCAATAATTTATCCAGGATTTTTGCAAGAAATTTTGTCAGCTTCGAATTTAAGTTCTTCCTTATTAGGTCCAAAATGCTTGTTTAGGTTGGACTTTCCGAAACAATTCTTTGAGTCGGAGCGGTACCAAGGAATACCAAATTCGTCACGGCAAAATCTCCCGATTTCCACGCGATGCACCATGGCATCGGTGGAATGGTTGAATAATAACTTGCCAAGATAGAATCAAATAGGCTCAAAGAGCTTTTCGTATGACTGGCTGGTAGCTGGTAGCCGGTAGCTACTCTCTTTGAATTGAGCTTATAATATGCAAATTAATTAGCAAATTCCAACCGACGGTGTTGAAGATACGGACTCTTTAAAATTGAGCTCCAAATAGGTTTAAATTGGGTAAAATAAAATTAGTCTGAATGAAGGTATCATATTTGACTTTTGCACCGCAATTTTCTGCCCTCTGTTGGACATAAAGCCAAGCATCTTATTTATGGAATTATTGCTGCAAGGCTCTAAATACTCATGATATAGGACCGTGCTGGAGAATTGATCAAGATCAAGTCAATATGTATCATAGATTAATCTGTAAAGAAGCTTCAAGAATCAATGAGGTACCTCTGATTTAGAATCCTTCGATGCTTAAGTCAGTGGAGATCTTGAGAATAAATACATAGTGAAAATAGAGGACTAGAGGATAAGAATGGAGAATTTTAGTAGAGAGAATTAAGATTCGATTTTTTTTTAATGAAAAAGTCAAGGTTAGCTATGTCACCGTATCATCAGATTATCATCAAATCAATGATCTTCCCGATGCTACCTCGTGGCTAGGGATGATCAACTGTACCAACACTTATCCTCCATTTTTCAGATCCAAAGTGGAATTTTTTATGTTGAATATGGAAAGTTGATTCAAAAGTCTCTTTTAACTTATTTCATCGATAAATACGCCGCACGATCGCACCAAACGATGTGGGCCACATATTGCATTGCCATTAATCGCTCAAGGCACTATGCGGCGCTTGCATGGCTTAATCAAAATAGAAAGCATCGAAACGTCTTTTTCAAGACATACTAGCAACTATATTCTATAAATAAGACTGTAGTGTTTTATAATCAATATAAAATTAATGATATTTTTTTTCTTATTAGAACCACAACGGAGCCCCTAATTAAGGATGAACTCGGCCGTGTACTATCCGAGAAGCTCTAAAGTTAGTAGGGATGGACTTTTGCTCTTTCTTGGCGTGCTATTTATTGCAAATAGGGGCTCAACTCCGGACCCATGAGTTGCATATGGGGTATTATCTCCCCTAATCCATGGGCCTCGTGATTTTATCATTTAAAAGATGCCTCAGATCTATTCGTTCCATATAAAAGTAAGTCTTCTTTAATTCACAACCAAACGCAGGACTAATGGTGTCCTCCTTCTTATTGGAACTATTATAGGAATAAGTAGATAATTTGTGCTTTCATTAAAATTCATTAACAACTCTAGCATTTTTTATTTTAAAACTTCATGAAAATACTCTCGAATCTTTATATTGCTCTTTAACAATTTTCTCCTCAACTTTAATGAAACCAATAAATTGGATGTCAGATTGGTCATCAAAATCCTAAGAAAGTCTCGTTGACCTCATCGGAGAACCTTTTTTTTTTTCCAGCTTGAGCAACTTGCAAAAAGCGTTTTTATATGAAACGAAGAAATTGAGCATCCCTGATATGCCAGCTCGGATGGTAGCCTGATATGCCCTTTGAAATAATGTTCGTAGAACCAGACCGGAACAACCAGTTCAATCGGTCCAATATATACGGCTGAAACTGGATTGATCAAAAACCAGTCAAAACCGGATGACCCATTTGAACGGAACAAATTATAGAAGTTCGATATCTAGAGTGAAATTCTGGGCGTAAATATTTTAATCTAAAAGTTTGAATTACTAATTTACCATCCAAACCCAAAGGCCTAAAGCTCCAAACTAATAAATAAATCGAATCCAAAAGAGAGAGAGGAGGAAGAGAGAACCCGCCGCTGCACTTGTTATTATCAGGAAACGGGGTTAGAGCTTTTTCTTTTTAAGATTTTTGAATTATTTATAAATTTTAAATAAAAATCCTAAATTGTGATATCATGTTGATGTCGGCATTCCATGAACTGGTTGAACCAGTAAAACGGTTCGACATTTGGTCTAATTTTCAACACATTAATTTGGAAAGGCCAGCTGGACGTTTTGACCTTTTTGTGCGATATTTTCATGTTAACCTGGCGTTTCTCAAATCAGACTACCATACCATGTTTCCCATCCTTTCCACGTTGACATGATGTTATCTATGTTTGATAGCATTATTATTTAAGTGATATAATGAAAGAACCTTGTCATCATCCTCCTTGTTTCCGTTGGACGCACCTTATTCGGTTGCACGAAAGAGAGAAACTTGGTGGTTCAAATCATAAGGAATGGTCAAGGAATCGGAATTCTGTATGCCGTTTTAATTCTTGCTCCATATAGAATAGTTAGGCCATAAGTGGATTGGATTGATCCACTTCCGATCCATAACCAATTCGAAATCAATCTAGCCCAATCTGTACCAAAATTATTTAGATTAAGCTTGGATTCAAAAACATGATCCATTTTGAATATGGATTAGATTTCGATTGCTAAATTTTCAATTGAAATCCAAATGGCTTCCAAAGTAAATATATACTGTAGATTCCTATTTGGATACGAGTTCTTTCTACCTTTCTTTCTTTCTATTTTTTTGCTATATGGTTAGTAGATAATATTTATTTGGATGATAATCGCGTAAGGTTATCAATCATAACTTGCATAGAATATGTTTTTGATAATATCTACACGTTGAATACTATTATTTTATTGTATGATATGTTTGTTATATTATTATATATATATATATATATATATATATATATATATATATATATATATATATATATATATATATATATATATATATATATATATATATATATATGTTTGCGACAGTTTGTACCAGATTTATTGCTGGCCTGATTTGACTCAAAAATCCTATGGATTGATAAAGCTAATAATACACCCTACTCAATCTAAAATTGGATTAGGTTTGGGTTCAATTTTTTGACTTGATTCAAATTTGTATTAACTTGGATTATGTCCATCTTGGATCTAACCTGACCTGCCTGCAAGCCGAAGAATGGTGGAAAGATTAAGTAAAATCTACTTGAAAACTGGACATTTACCGTTTCAACTAGCTATAGAACAAGTGATGAAATACAAAGAATAACTAGGAGCTAGTATATCTTATTAAAACATTATCATACATCATGAAAAGGAAAAATGTAAATAAGGGTGCGATGATCCTGAATGCACGGAGGGAATTAATTCACTAACAAGTTTTATTGGAATTGGGTCTGGCCATGCCAACTTTGGATCAGGCCAGAAAAATTTAGGCTCAAGTACAGAGAATATTATTGGCTTGGACCCAACTCGAATTCAGGCTTGAAATGGAGCTTGAAATTGGGTATCTATTTATGAACAGCTTAGAAAATAGGAAGTCATTGCCAATAATGGTACTAATTTGCTTTTTTGATAAATATGTTTCTGATTATCAAATGGTTGAAGCTATAGTATTTTATTAAGAAAATGTGGAATTATAATATGAAAGATTAAGTTTAAATCAGATTCAAGCCAGCCCAATTAATAACCATAATGGATAATTAGTGGTGGCCCAATTAGGTTCAGATCGGGCCTGAACGTAGGCTAAATTTTTCGGACCTAAGCCCTAATACGAAGCTCGAAAAAAATCTCAGACCTAGCTTGGGTAGGAGAGTGGCTGGCCCAGCCCGGTCTGTTTCCAAGACTTGACGTGTTTAAGTAATTCTGTATATCCCCAACGTCCCTGAGATCAAAGGAACACATTGTAATTAATATGAGAGAAACAAAAGCAATCCCCTCATGCACATCTCCACTCTCTGCACATGGAGTAGAAGTGCATGTTATGGGGGGTCCTGGATCTCATTTTGCGCTCCCAATTGCGGTCTTGTAAATAGTATTCCATCTGATTCATGTTGATATGAGTTGATGATGCCAAACTAGATTTTTTTTTTTTTTTTAAAGCAAATAAAAAGAAGGATCGTTTCTCCAACATTCAAACACCCCGTCCTTAAAAAATCACATTCTTAATCATGAAAATTTTCTTGACCTATAAATAAATATTTTGGTCATGGTCTCGTCTCTCCAAAGTTATACCATAGATTTGGATGAACCTCCAACTCTAACATGCTTTAGGAATGATCTTTTTTTTATTTATTTTTGCTTCCAACAGATGCCAATTAGTTTTCATCTTAAAAATTTTCTTAAATTTATTTATTTATTTTTTTAGATAGGACAAATCTATCGAGTTTGGTTCATCTTCTCAACTGACAATTCTACTGCATGGATTTGGTCCTAGAATTTCTATTCTGATATATTCTTCTATTTATGGCGTGATTGCATATTCCATACGGCATTTAGAAATAGTTTCGATATTAATATATTTTCTACCATTACAAAGAATGGCCCTGCAGCTTTCCGTTCGTTGTCACCAACCACCGCATCGTGGTTTCTCCTCATCATTCACCATCATTATATTTTAAAGCCTATTTCTCTTCACGGTTTCCCACGCGCTGCTCCGCACTGCCGAAGGCCGCGCTACATCCTTCTCCACTGGCCCCAACCTCACATCACAAACACCGTGTTCTGGCGACTGGAAGTAGGCATACGTTGCAAACCAGGCACACTTTTCCGGTTGGCGCCCCTCCTTAAATAAAATAAAATTATATATATATATATATATATAGGGGTGTGGGTGGGTGTGTAGATACATGCATGCATGCAAACACACACACACACAAACACACACACACATATATATATATATATATATATATATATACACATGTGCATATATATACATGTTCATACATGTACATATACATATATATATATATACATCTATATATATACATGTATATACTACTATAAAAATGATCTATGACAGCATATACTATGGCAGCGATTTTCGAAACCACTGTCATAAATCCTACGGTAGTGGTTTTCGTTAACCACTGCTATAAGTCCAACTTATGACAGCAGTTTCACTAATCGCTACTATAGGTTTGACATATAACAGCGATTAATAAAAATCACTACCGTAGGTTGAATCTATAATGGCAGTTATAAAAAATCGCTGCCATAGATCGACCTATCACAACGGTTCATTATAACTACTGCTATAGGTCAAACCTATAGCAACGGTTAGTAAAATCGCTGTCATAAGTTGGACCTATAGCAGCAGTTAGTAGGAACCACTGCTATAAGCTTATTTATGACAGCGGTTAATTATAACCGCTGCCATATATTTTTTTTCTTTAAATATTATATAGTTTTAAAATTTAATATTTATTTTTATTATTTATTATCTAAATAATTATCATTAGAGTGTCATCGCAAAAGATCGCCTCGATCCGATGGCCCTAACTTTGTCAGTCAGAAAAATTTAATTTCGACGATCACGAACGACGATGCAATGATCTAATAGATGAAGACCTCTGATGGATCCGAAAATCTACAACGATGATCTCAATAATGTTTGTAGCGTACTATAAAATCAAATCTGAAATGTCTCAGATCTAATCTGGATTCAAAAAAAAAATTTGAAATATCTCTCTTGATTCAATCAGATCTGAATGAACCTAATCCAAAAAATTGAAGTTTTTCCTTCAACCGGTATCAGAGCCAGATTCTCATAAATTATTTAGATCTGATTTAAATTTATTTTTGATCTAATAATTAGGTGATTTCAGATATCACGTGAGATGTGATTAGATCTAAAATCAAAAAAATTAAAATTAAATAATTTAGATCTAAGTTCTATAAGATACATGACTAGTTGTAGAATAGAATTATTCTATGCATAGTCTTGCATGATCGTAATTTAATTTAATTAAGTTATAATTTTAGATTAATTTATTTACTATTTTTTGATGTTATAAATATTATAATATGATCTAAAAAATAAAAAATAAAATTATTTAATTTTTGGTTCATATGAGATATAATGAATGCATGTTTAGACTAGTTATAGAATAGTTCAACATAATTATTTAGAATAGAATTTATTTTGATGAGATCAATTTAAATTTGATTTTTTAGATGAATTATGAGATAATTTAGATCTGAAAACATGCATGATATGATATATGAGATGTATGCAAAATATGTTTATAGTTAGATCAATTTTTATATATGAGATATATGATGTAGATCTAACTAGTTTTATAGTTTTTATATTTTTGATTAAGACGTTCTCCTTGGCCGTCCAGTCATAAGAATAAAGTAGGATTTAAATACCCTCTCCTTCCATTCGATAGGATATTTTTATGATGTGTAAGGGTGCTACGTGTTCATCCTTAAACAGAAATCAAGAACTTATTTTTTGCAAAATTCTGGATCCTGAAATCCTAAGATTTTATTTATATGTTTTGTTTGTGAATCCTAAACTTAATTAAGAATTAAGATTATAAAATATGTTAGATCTAAAATTAAAAATTTAAGATCTAAGATATATTCATAAAATTTGGTTCGGACTTGGGTAGCTCAATTAGGTCTAAGCGATTGATCAAACTAAATCAAGATTTGGTTAGATGGGATCAAGAGTGCTTAAATTGACCAGCCTAATAGGATTAAGTCTGGATCAAGATTGAGTCACATAAGTGATCGATCAAGCTAAGACCTAATTAGGCTCAGTGGTTAGAATCTGGATTGTAGGCTAATCCAATTGATTCTGGCTCAACAATTTGGTGTCTAAGATAAGTTTGGCAGATAAAACCGACAGATTTTTAATTGAAAGCTACTTGAATGCATTCTTATCGAGTTAATGGCATATCCCTTCCACTGATCTCACTTACCTAGCCATATTTGCTGACTCAGTCCTGATCTAAGGTGCCCAATAATCCGAGCTAACCCATGCCACTAGATTAGTCATAATGGTTATGACTATATCAAGTCTAGTTTAATGAGACCTAAATCAAATCTTTCTAAGAAAAGATTAAGTCTATGTCTTCCACTATTATAGATATGCGGGCCCTTCTTGGGGTTGATTATTCTCGGTTGGTTATAGTGGTTCAGTTGCACCGAAAAGATGCAACCATGTCTATTAGGTATTGGAAGCTATGGGCTGGAGGATGGATTGGGCTTAATATTCCGGATACGATGAGAGACTCGATTAGAAATTTAATTTATGCAAATGGTGGATCTGACTTAACTAAGAAGTGGATCAATATTTTGAGCATGGTGAGATTCATGAATTAGAGACCAAGTTTGGATGCACTATGATTAAAGAATCATTGAACAAGATTTGTTCACTCATTGGCTAACCCATCATCAATAACTGTTAGGTGAGGTGATGAGTCAGTTGGTGGTACCGCACTATCCACTAGAAATCATTAATCGTAGAGATTTTTGTATCTCTACAGAGGAAGTATAGGGATCCAAAAAAATAGTGAAAGCTAATTTATTTAAAAATAAAATTTTTAAATAAATTGGTCAAGTCTTAATTAGAATATCTAGCTAAAAATTTTAACTCTCTACAGAAAAATGTCTACGTCCAATCCACTAGCACATATCCTGCACACCCATAGACTGACCAGACCCAATTATAAAGATTGGCTCCGAAACTTCAAAATCATTTTAGGTTTCGAGAAGTTAACTCATGTATTGGACCGGGACCCTCCCATCTTACCGGCTTGTCCATCCATTGAACAGAGAGCATCTCTTGACAAATGAACGGACGAAGATAACAAGGCCAGATACTATATGTTGGGCTCGATGTCTGATAAGCTTCAGCACCAGTATGAAGATATCAGGACTGTCCACCAAATATTGGCTCACCTATAAGAGATGTTTAGTGAACAGAGTCGCGCAGCCAAATATCAAGTCACTAAACGACTATTCAAGGCTAAAATGCATGATGGACAGTCAGTCCAAGATCATTGTCTGATGATGATCAAGAATTTGGAAGAGCTTAAGAAGCTTAGAGTGAAGTTGGACCTGGATCTGCAGAATGATATAATTCTATAATTTTTGACTGATGCATATGGGCAGTTCATCATGAACTACCATATGCATAAACTTCAAAATTTTCTAGCTGAGCTTATGAACATGCTGGTTACTGCTGAGTTTTCTATGAAAGGTTCTAAAGACTTAGTGCTTGCTATGGAACAGACTTCTTCCAAGAGAAAATCTTTTAGAAAGAAGAAGAAATCTATGAAAAAGTAGAAGATAGAAGGAGAAAAGAAGAAAAAGACAGAGCTGAAGAAGAAGGCCGCTGATAAAGAAAAGTATTTTCATTGCAATATTGACGGCCACTAAAAATGGAACTGCCCTACTTACCTGGCCATCCTGAAGAATAAGGAGTCAGGTCCTTCTGGAGATATGCTCATTATTGAGTCTAACCTTATGGTTTCTTCTGCATTCAGTTGGGTGCTTAACTCTGGTTCTAGTGCTCATTTGTGTACTTCCATGCAGGATCTTGAGGATAGCAGGAGACTAAGGGATGGTGAGATGATCCTATGCATTGGAAATGGAGCAAGAGTTGCTACTGTGGCCATGAGAATATACCCTCTTCGACGATCATCTAGTTTAGACTTAGTATTAAAAGATTGTTATTATATGCCTGCGGCAAGCAGGAATTTGATTTCTATTTCATGCCTAGCACTAGAAAGCTATGTAATTAGTTTTCTTAAGGACCATTGTAATATTCTTTATGAAAGAAATAAAATTGCAAGTGATTTTCTTATTAACAATCTTTACCAGTTACATATTGATGTATCTATTTTTAATATCGAGCAAAATATGAATGCCATGAAATGACTTAGGAATAGTCCAAATGATAGATATCTATGGCACCTAAGACTAGATCATATAGTAGAAAATAGGGTTAATAAATTAAAAAAAATCAGGCTATTGAGTCCGTTGACTTCCAAGTCATATTCAATTTGTGAATCTTGTCTTCATGGCAAAATGACTAAGCTCCCTTTTTTTAGGACATGGAAAAAGGCCACGGATCTTCTTGTCCTAGTACATACTAATGTGTGCAGCCCATTTGATGTGCCGGCTAGAGGCAACTTTGTCTACTTCATAATCTTTATCGATGATTTATCTAGGTATGGGTATGTGTATCTTATGAGATATAAGTTTGAAGCTTTCGAAAAGTTCAAAAAATTTAGACATAAAGTAGAAAAGCAAACTAAAAAATCTATTAAGATTCTTCGATTAGATCGAGGAGATGAATACCTTAGTCGAAAATTTCTGAACTATCTTAAGAAAAATGACATAATTTCTCAATGGACTCCATCTGAAATACCTCAACTCAATGAAATTTCAGAACGGAGGAATCGGACCGTATTAGATATGGTCCGATCCATGATGAGCTTCACAGACCTCTCTGATTTTTTTTTGAGACAGTTTGTTAACTGCAATATACTTACTGAATAGAATTTTTTCTAAAATCATTTCTATCACACCGTATGAGATATGACATGGTAAAAAACTAAATCTGAGTCATCTTAGAATTTAGGATTGTCCGGCTCATGTCAAAAGACAACAAGCGGACAAGTTAGACTTTAGGTCCTTTAGAGCTCGATTTATAGGATATCCTAAAGAGTCATTAGAATATTATTTCTATATTCCAAAAGATCATAATATGATTGTGAGTCGACATGCCATCTTTCTTGAAAAATAGTTTATTCAAGATAGCGGCATTGGAAAGCAGATCAACCTCAAGGAGAAAGTCTCACAAGAGCAACGAGCTAAGGATCAAATAGAACCAAATCAGATTGAGCCAATACAATCACTACCTCCTCCACCTCATAGATTGGAAAGGATTTTCCATCCTCCTAAGAGGTACTTAGGTACTATTTCAAAGAAAATAGAGAAAATATTTCTTGTAGGTAATGGGGTTCATGGTGATTACCCCAAAACCTATAACGAGACAATATCAGTTATCGACTCCGAGAAATGGTTAGAGGCAATGAAGTCAGAAATTGACTCGATGCACTCAAACCAAGTCTGGACCTTGGTAGATCCACTAAAAGGTATAGTACCTATTGGATGTAAATAGATCTACAAAAGAAAGATTGATGCAGATGAAAATGTAGAGACATTCAAAGCTAGATTAGTGGCAAAAGGTTATAGTCAACATGAAGTTTACCATAGAGATTGTCGTAGAGATTGGAGGCATTCTGATACAAAAAGTTTACCATAGAGATTGGAGTGATGCCATCGGATGCCATTTCTCTATACTGCGATAACAATGGCGCCATAGCCCTTGTTAAATTGAGTGAAAGTTTGTTAGATATGTGTGCTCTAGAAGTCAGAATTGACTGACACTTGTTATACACTTCTAAGGATAAAATTATAATTTTAACTATAAATAATAAAATAGATTATTTTCTATCATAATGTATATTTAGTGTCTGTGATATATCCCTTGAGTTAATGATAATGATAATTCTTATTTTCAAGAGTTGAAAATTCAAAACATGAATTTTTATTATTAACTCATAAAATGCTTCCGACCGTAGGATCATATGAGAATGGTGATTCATCCAGAAGGTTAGTGTACAATTGCTTCTTTATAGTAGATGAGTCTTGAGTCTATGGTGTAGAGACATCAGAACGAGAGTACAAATACTCATTAGAGAACGAGGGCACTGAGCATAACCACCTCGAGCAATCATAAGGAAGTCTACCTTCTAGTCGATGACTGGCTCGAAGCTGCAGTGGTGTGTCTGATTCTTTGATTTGAGGTGCATCGGTAGTTTACCTTAAGGGTATTATAGTTTGACCATACCATGACTCGATCTTCTAGCAATTTGGAATTCTGAGGTGTATGTTGGCTATAGCATGTTCATTGTAGGAATTAAATTATACCAAGAGGAAATCTATCTACCTCGGTAGATGAGGAGCAGTCCTATGATGATCATGAGAATCAAGTCCATAAGCTCATGGCCATGGCAGAGTGAAATAATAGAAAGAGTTTCTATTAAGCTTTTCACATCGGACTTGAATCAAATGATTAAATCATATGACAGAAATTAGGATTTGACGAGTTCACCTTAACCCTAATCTGATCGGAGCTCAAGATAGAAGAACTTAATCATATAGGTAACTACACCGAGAGATTCATTTTCAGTTCTGATGGGTTGCCACCATATACTGCTAGGTATCACTGGTGGATTTTAGGAGCAATTAGAAAGATTTGGATGATCGATCATTCTAGTTGTCTGAATCAAAAAAATTCTGATCCATCGGAAGGTATTTCGGGAATGTCGATGATAGAGATCATGATATATCTTATTACTATACGAAACTGAACCTAACTGGATCACACAAATAAAGATTTAGATCTAGATATCATCAATTGGACTAACCTAGTTCAATTGATTTGAATAAGATTCAATTAAATTTAAGAAAATCGTGCTAGCACACGATTGAGCCTAATGTTCTCCTTCAATTATCATTTTAAGTTATCTCGAATAAGTCAAATATGTTTGTGCTCACTCAGATACCTTTACTTGGTCTGACTCAAACTTGTCTAAGTCAGAAAAGGATTGTCTTAATTTATGAGATAAATTTGAGACAACACCCGCCATTTTTCGTTACTTGTTAATTTTTATCTTTTGACTTTGGTCAAACGTTGATCTTTGATACTTAGACATCTGCCCATGTGTCATGCATCTATAGGAGATTGATTTTGGACCAATCAACCTACTAAAAAGTAGGTGGATCAGGGGTGCACACCTAGGGAGGCATGCACTCATGGATAGAGGCATCTGGAGTCCCATACAGATGGGACTCCAGTTATTTTGGGGTTTCTATCTAGGTGGTGCCAAAGATTAGACTTTGACCAGTCTTAGGTACCATCTAAGGATGATTTAGAGAGGCTCTTATCTAATTAGATCAGGTGATGTCATCCCATCAATCAGATTTAGATCTGATTGCACGAAGTGACGTAATTGATCGGGATGATGTGGCACTACATGGTGCAGCAAGATCTATATAAAGCCCATCGCGCCTAGTTTCAGATAGCATAGACCATTGCCCATGCCACAAGGTTGCCCCTCTCCCTCCTCCATGCCATCTTCAGGTCCCCTCTCTCCTCTTTATGTCCAAGGGGATTTGGGCTCTAGTTTGGTGCGATCCAGATAAGAGAAAGATGATGAGAAAGGAAGAAGGCAGCACTGCTGCAAGAGACAATATCCAATTTTCAAAAAAAGTTTTGAAGATCCTCTAAATCAGATCTAGATCTAATATTTGGAGTAGTGATAAAGAAGAAAAAGATCTTCAGATCCAACCTGAGTGGATATCGATAGAGGTCAGACACTTGCATGGTTAGATCTAGAACCTCAGACAATCAACAGGATCATCATAGGATAATCTAATTATCCAACAATAAGGTACAAAATTAAATCTAATTTAATTTATTTTTATTTTTATTAGATCTATAAAATTAGATTTAAAATATCTCAGATCTGATCTGGATTCAAAAGAAAAAAAATTTAAAATATCTCTCTCTCGATCCAATCAGGTTTGAATGAATCTGATCTGAAAAATTAAGATTTTTCCTTCACCCCTCCCCTTGGCCCCATCCCCGATCGCTCCTGCTCTCTCTTTTCTTTTTCTCTCTCTTCTTTATCTCACTATCTTATTTTTATTTTGCAGGTGACCTCTAGTGTCATCATCTTCCTCTAGCATTGTTGCCGACAACCCTCGGAGCTTTTGGTGCGATCCGCTCTCTATAGCCGCAGGTATAATTTTTTTAAAATTTTATAGTATTATTTATTAATCATATATATTTATAATAATTTATAAAATATTTATAATAAATATTATAAATATTTATTATAAATATTATAATTATCTGCATGTCGTAGTTTTTGTATCGTGCCATGGCGATAGCCTTTGGCCGTGCAATATTGGTGGCTATGGACTAAATCTATCAACGAATTGGGTTTGGATCAAAATCTAGATATTCAGATTCGAATCTAATTTTAATTATTGATATCGGATTCAAATCCGAATATCCGATGGATCTGTACTTGAAGTATCAGATTCGGATCCTAATGGATTTCGAAAGATCGGATCCGATTTTGGGATTCGAAACTAAGAAATGGAGAGACTGAGAGGGAGACCGATAGATTGAGAGAGAGAGAGGGCCAGTCGCTCACTAGCCGTCGGTAAGGAAGATCGAGAGAGGGAGGGAGGGGGTCCGACCTTGCCGTCATCGTCGATGAGGAAGATTGAGAGAGGGAGAGAGGAAGGGAGGAATCCAACCTCGCCGCCATCATCGGGAGGGAGGGGGTCCGGCCTCACTGGCGAGGGAGATCGAGAGAGAGAGTGGGAGATCAAGAGAGAGCGAGAAAGGGAGGGAGGGGGTCCGACCTTGCCAACGAGGGAGATTGAGAGAGTGAGATAAGGAGGGATGGGGTCCGACCTCACCGGTGTAGAAGATCGAGAGAGTGAGAGAGGGAGGGATGGGGTCCGACCTCATCGACGAGGGAGATCGAGAGAGGGAGAGAGGAAGATCGAGAGATGAAAAAGCTGGAATGGAGGGATTCGGCTTCGCCGCCATCGTCGATGAGAGAGATCAAGAGAGGGAGAGAGGGAGTGATCGAGGGGATGGCACACAGTCGAGCTGGCTCGGATACGTAGCCAAGCTGGCTCGGGCCATGATCGAGCCGACTATGGGAGGATCCGAGCCGGATGTCTCAGGCATGGAGTCGGCTATTTCAAGCACGGAGTCGGTTCGGCTTCTGAGCAAATAGAATTTGATATGTCTCTCTAAGATTTCAACTTTAAGCCCTAAGGTGCCACCATCATCTACTTTGTTCTTCTTTTAGATTTCTAGATTAACACCAAGGTTCACGCAAGATATCGGATCTACGACTGTTGCTCATCCTTAATTATTTATGAATGTAATTCATGTTGTAGAATTTTTTGCATAACATTTTCTAGATGTTTATATCTTATTGCTTTTGTTTATTGCATTTTATAATGATAGATCTGTCAATTGATTAGTGTACATATTAGAGACTATTTATTGATGCTATACTAATATTATTGTTCAACATGTTATATTGATTAATATTCATTAACATTGCAGGTCATAATGGCTCGGATACCTCTAGGCCCCATGACCATCTGTCTCAAGTCTTTGGATCTGAACACTCTTGAAGGATCCGATGTAGACCTGGACACACGCCGATAAGCTATTGGTCCGAGGCGAGCGTCTCCTCATAGACATCCGATGTCGTTAGTTGGAAGAAGCTTGAGGAGGCGTTGGCATGGATAGATCATATTGTGACGTGGGTAGATTGGGCTGAGGAATGCGCATCTCATATGGAGGGCATCATGAGAGACATGATGTCAATGCTCAATACGTATTTTGGAGTCACAGGCTTCGAGGATATATTAGCCCGCAATTCAGTTCCAACTCCAGCTCTAACTCCGACTCCAGCATCAGCTCCAGCAAAAACTCCAACTCCGACTTCAGCTCTAGCTCCCGATGATGACGACGATGATGTAGATTTAGAAAACTTTTGATATATTTTATTTTTTTAAAAAAATATTATAATAAATTTTATTCGATAATAAAATTTTAGCATTTTAAAATAATTTTTATATTTATTATATTTTCTTATATTATATATCTATATTTATTAGGTAAAATATATTAAAAAATAAAAATTTTAATTTTTTAATTATTCAAGATCTATGATAGTAGTTTTATAATCGCCGTCATAATTGTGCTAACCGCTGTCATAGGTTCTTGGTACAAACGGTGTCAACCACTGCATTAGACCTATGACAGTGGTTAAAAAATTACTGCTATAGATTATCTATGACAGCGGTTATGTAACCGCTGCTATAGATAACTTATGACCGTAGTTACATAACTGCTGCTATAGATCGATCTATTGCAGCAGTTTATAAACCGCTGCAATAGGCTATCTATGGTAGCGATTCAAACAACCGCTGTCATAGAGCTACGGCGATGGCTGCAGTAGCAATGGTTAAAGAACCGCTGTCATAGCCTATGGCAGCATTTTTTGGGCTATGGCAGCAGTTACGAACCGCTGCCATAGTCCTTTTTTATAGTAGTGATATATACATACAT